>SNQJ01S0001196.1:341267-415175 GCA_010110895.2 Picea sitchensis
AGAATATCTAATAGAACTGCAGGAAGACACCATCCTTGACAGGAGGATGCGAACTTCAAAACGAGGAAATGTGGAGTATTTGCGAGTTGGTATTAAAGGGACGAATCCAAGCAAGGCCAATTCGATTGAGGTTGGAAGGGTGAGGGAACTTTACCCTCATATTCACATAGACTGAAAATAGTCTTTTGGAGGTCCAAAAGCTTCCCAATGGGGAGGTGTGATCAGGGGATCAAATTTTGCTCAAAAATTCATAGTGCTCGGAATCGCTTCAAACCGGATGAGAGTGTAGGCCTCGTCATTGTGAACCCAACACAACTTGTTTCGTCTCAAACAAACGTCGGGAGCGAGAGATATAGAGACCTGTTCGTCAAGTCAAACAGGCAAAAATTTTGGTGCTGACTGTACAGTCCGTACAGGCTGACGTGGCAGGGTCGTACAGACCATAGGATAACATGGCAACTGATGACGTGGAAAAATATGGTTGGATGTTGAAGGTGAATGATGTGTTGACACGTGGCATTTTGTTGGTCAATGATTGGGTGCCACATGGCCCAATCATGGGCTGCCACATGGCACCCCGAAATTGGTTGCTTGTATGTTAATAAAATGTATTGGAGTCTGTGGGGTTCGACCCCCGGACCTCCCCTCGGCGTAAGGTTTAACAATGGCCACCCTACGAACGAGCCATTGATTGTTTCTTATTTATTATATGGTTTCAACAATAGTTGAGTTTGATCGTTGTATAAAACGGAAAGGGGGGTCGGGACGGGGCTTAGCCCCGACCCGTGGTTTCATTACATTACATATAACTGTGGTATAATATATATGGAGCGAGGTTTTAATACTAAGCCATGGTTTGGTTAAATAATATATAACCATTGTTTATATATATATACGGGATTTGCATTGCAACGGGCCCAACCCGCGGTCACATATCTATTGCATATGACCCTTATGCTATACGGAAGTTTGCGCGCGGGAATTTTGAACGGTTGGCACAGTTTTGACCGTTAACCCCTTTTTGCCAAACGAGTGGTCGTATGACCCATATTCCCAGGTGCCTAGGCGATTAGGGGCTGGCGCGCCCTTAATCGTCCTACGGTTTGAACCATTGGCGCGGTTGCGCTCGGTGCTAGGTTTTCACACTTAAATTTGCATGTGAGCCAGGTTCAAACAACAAGGGTGAAATTTGTAGATGCAGAGACAACAAGCTTGAAGGGGAAGACTTCCAGGAGGCCTAACGTCTTCATTTTTCGACCGATTGAGGTGCCAAAAGAGCCCAGACAAGGGTTTTTGGACGCTCTGAAGCCATTGGAGCAGTCAGTTTGTCAGTTTGAGCATTGTAAGACATGTTTTTTGAGCACTTTGAGCAATTAATAATAATGATCCATTGGAAGCTGGACCAGGAGATGTAGCCCAAGAGAGGGGTGAACTCCTTTATCAAATTGTTGTGTTTATGTGCTTATGTTCATTGATTATGCTACTGTCTATGAGTATTTTACATAAGTAATCCTTTAATCTATGTGTTGCAAACTGATCCTTTTGCCTTAAACACATAACATTTATATTGCAAATAATTTCAAGTATTTCAAGTCTTCTTCATTTTTAGATCATCTGTTGGTTAGAGGCATTTATTGTAATAAATGTGAAGTAGATGTAGACTTTAATTCGATTAGATATCTTGAGTAGTAGGAGGGAAAACTCTAGAAAGCTCCCTCATATGTATTGTAATGTAATTATTATTCTCATTGTAAGTGCAAGAGTTGTAGAGCAAGAGAATAGGAGAACAAAGTAGAAGACATAGATTGTAGAAGTTGTATAAGTAGATAATTGATGTTATAGAACAATGTACAAAATAAATTGAGTAAATATAAGAATGCTTTGACTCAATTTCATGGTGTTGTGAGGAATATTGTTTGCATATATTGAATGGTATGTTTACAGTTAATTTCAGTCTCTATTATGCATTTGTTTCAATGTTGTGTGTGTATGATTTCATGTTGAATGTATGAAGTCTGTGAGAGGGAGAGTATGAGTTTCAATTGTTTCTCATCCTGATAATTCCTGCAAGGAGTGCAGTGAAGGTCTGCAAGGAGTGCGTTGACAAGATTTTGAGTTTTACCTTAGAAAATTTCAGGAGATATACCATTGTTCTCATACTAGAAAAAGTGAAAGGTCTGCGTAGGCCAGTTGAAGTCTTAGAATTTTCCATCCAAGTGAATGGTTGGAGGATTTCTGTCGCAAGGAGTGCACATAATTGGAGATTTCAAATAATCATAGATTATCGCGAAGTTGTAAGGAGTGTGAGCATAATCCCTTGGAATCCTTGAGTTTCATCAAGAACCAAGCTCAGGAGGGATAGAGACTTCAAAGAGTTAGAAGGAAAGACAAGGTTGGATATACCTCCCAAAAATCAAACTCAGAAGGATATTGCGAGTTATTTGGCCAGGAGCATCGAGAAATTGAACGGATGGTTGAAATTATCAGAGGGAGAACTACCGATTCGTCATGGACTGTTGGATCTAGTGGATCAATGAAGAAGTTAAGGTTGAGTTTATTTCAAACACTCACAAGATTAGGAGGAATAGTTGTCATTAGATCTTGATCAACAAGAGTCGTTGATCTTGTGATTTCAGATTTCGACATTTCGGGAGTCAGAGTGTGAATAAAGTTATGACTTGGAGGTATTCAGTTGTGAAATCTCGATATGCAAAATTCCAACATAATCTGGACCTTCAGATCATGGGAATCTTAGGTCCATTGATCTGAGGAGAAGAAGTCGTGAGTTCATAATTCGAGAAGAGGATAAGAGATTGCATCGCGAACTCGTAAGCCGTGAAATCCCAACATGCTCGGAAGTGGACCCAAGGACTTGACTGAGTTCATATGGTTGAAGAATAAGAGAGGAGCTAAAGACCCTGTAGCCCATTTTGGGGTTTCAGGAGTCGAAGGATTCAGAGGGACTCACAAAAGAAATTGCAAAGTTGCGAAACCCGAAACACTTTTTGGGGTGAAGGTCATGGTCACATCGGTTGGTCATGTGGAGTGGAGGTTCGCGCCTAGTTCTTTTTTGCAAAGGCGTAACTTCTAAGAAGGACCTGTGGTTATATGTTTTGGGAGATTCCAACTGGGAATCAAGGAGCCATTTTGGCTCAAGGGAGTTGAAGATCCAAAGACTAGGAGGTCAAGTAGAACCTGTTGAGGTAGGGGTGTTGCATCAACAAAGAAATAAACATAGTTAGAAATGGCTACTAGGTTTTGACAAAGCATGGAAGAGCCAATTTTGGCACATTACAAAGTGATGAAACAAAAGAAGATAAAAAGTATATGAAATGTTTGTTTGGATACTCACGAGGAAGGAGGTTTTTAATTGTTTTGATTTGGTTGTTGTGCATATGCATGTGGATTTATAGAAGTTGTTTAGTGGGACTATTGTTTAACTATTTTTGGTGCTTATTCTTGGATGACAATCTGTTCCATTGCATTCTTGATCTAGTTATAAATACAATTTTTCATTTGCATGATGGTTATTTCTTGCTTCACCCAAAGAGTGAAAATGTGCTCCTCTATTTCTTTACATTACAGTTGTAATTGGTCGATGAATGACAAACGATCTTCATTATTATTGACAAATGTAACAAGCCACTCTTTCACTTCCTCATCATCAAAATGGTTGAGACTGTCGAATTCATTAGCCAGTGTGCTTTTCATTGTTTCCAAATTACTATCAAGCTCTTTTTTTATGATTATGGTTGAATTCCTAATCAAATCTGGGCCTTGGACTTCCTTAATAGTTGCAATTTATTTTAAAGTAGCATCTCCTATTTTTTCAAGGATATTTTCACAAATAGTTATTGCACCTTCTAGGACATCTATTCATCCTTCCAAACTTTCATTTATTTCTTTTTTCTTTATTTTGAGGGCAACCATTTATGGATTCTTTGATACTCATTCATACCAGTGACTTGTGTGATGAAAGTAGCTACCTCGTTTATATAATATGATTGATCATGCTGCAAATCCTTTTGCAAATGGTGAGAAAAATTTGTAATCCTTTTAGAAAGATTGAATAGAATGATATTGGCCTCCCATGCATCTATGTTTATGTCTAGTATTGTGTTGATGTTTTCAACAACATACTTTCCAACTCCATTGAGAAATTGAAGGGATTTTGTGATTGGATTTGAGGCTTCGAGAGTACTTGGAAGAACATGTTCTACTGGAAGTATGGTCAATGGATTTGGAAATTGTGACTTTGGATTCAGTGCGTCCTCAAGCTCACTTATTTTTTTCTTCAATCTAATAGTTTATAACTCATGCCCAAAATGGAATGACAAAGGACATATTCTCTGTATTGATTTAGTTCATTGAGCACATATGGTCCAATTCCTGAAACACCCACGTGATCAAATGAGCCGTGAATCACCTTTTTGTTTTTAACAACGAACTTCTCTATGCATAGTTTTGTTTGGTTCTTGTGGTATTGATTGTTGTGAAACGTCAAGGAATGTTGTTCAAACACCATTAGTTCTTCTGTGGTGATCTCCTATGCAAGCTTCTTGATTTCTACAATTTTTTGGGCTACCCATCCAGGTAGCTATGTACTTTGGATTTGCATATCATTGACATCTCTTAGACTTTCTGGGGTTCCTCGGCTTCCCAAATCTTGGGAATTGTATCTATTTGAGAAGGGATGATTTTAAGGATGGAAATTTATATTAAAATGTAGAAACATGGGCTAATATTATTAGTCCTTAATATGTAAAATATAAAATGTTTGGCAACAATTTTGTACAAATATTCGAATTTATGAGGATTTTATATACTTTCTATAACATTTTGGCGATTTTTAAGGTAAAATAATTTTATTCTATGGAATTTGGGAAAATCATTTTTAACAAAAATGGAAATTGGTGAATCTTTTTTTGGAAAAAGCCATGGAAAATTAGCTCATTTGCCAAATTTAGCCCCTAAAATCATCTATGTATTTGAGATATGTTTCCTTTTATGTTGAGGCAGTAGGTGTGTGTGTGTTCAATATTGACATGGCATAGTTTCTCTCAGCCATCACCTCCAACACACACATCATTACTCTATTCTCTATTTACATTGTCTTATTGTGTTCATTTTCTAGAGGAGGAGATCTTACATGTCTAGGGATTGGGAGGAGACTAGACATTGGTGTTGGCTCTACCCCTTTTACTTGCCTTGCTTTACTTTTTTGTATTTGAGATTATTTATATTGCTAATTCGTCACTGAATCCATTGATATCCTTTTTGGAATAGGGATTGTCACCATTTTCCTTGTCAAATTGTGTGAACAAATTATTGTACCTTATGGATCTTAAGTGCTGGGAAAACAGACCATGGGAGTCGAAACCACTTAGTGTTTTTTCTTCCTTTAGATCAAATGCATTAAGTATTTTTGAAACCTGTTTGAGATGGGATAGATTATTTACCATTGCATCCCCAACTTGAAAAGACAATGAAATGAACTATCTTTTTATTTTCTCGTCAAATGTAATGAAATAAGTTTTATATTAGTGGTAAAATTCTATGACAAAATATCTATCACATACAAACGTAGGTAGTAGAAGGGGTTTTATTGTAAACTATACAACCAGATGTAGGTATGATTTTAATATTGAATACAAATGCCTTTTTTGTTCAGAAATTACTCAGCTTTGGGAATTATTCTCCTAGGTTATGTCCCAACCAACATGTGTCTCAACTGTTTAAAAAAATATCTTGAACAATGAAAAAAATGTATATTTATTTACGTTTAGATATTACAGGGTGCCATAATTGTAATGGTTCATTCTGTATATCTACATTCGCCTTAATAGGGAGAGTATAAAATACATCATAATAATTAATTTCAAAAACCATATATGAGGCCATTTAAAAACTCTCAAAAGTTAAGTGATTGGCCAATTGAGAGAAAAGTGCATCTAATATTAGATATGCCCAATCAAACATCACATCTTTTAGGAACATAAAGTACAGTGCATACAATGCTGACCTAGGTATGTGTGAAGTGGACTATCGGCCAGTTACACATGAAAAAAACCATGAAAAGTCCTCGATTGTTCTGTTCTATGGTTGGGTGGAACATGGTTGTTCCATTTGTATTCCAACATAAGGTTTCCGATATGTATCTCAGCTTGTATTCTTTTCTCAATGTTATATTTATGGTTATCATTTGTTTGGAATATGATTGACTGTGTATACATAAGTGGACTTAATTCTTAAGGGGCTCTATGATCATGCTTTACTATGGCTTATCATAGTTAAATGATACTAGAAATATTGGTTGTTTGAAATGTGATGGTTGTACTTATATATTTAACTCTCTCTCTCTCTATATATATATATGTGTGTGTGTGTGTGTGTGTGTGTGTGTGTGTGTGTGTGTGTGTGTGTGTGCGCGCTCATACATAAAGAAATAGAAGAACTATTTTTATGTTTCTATTGGCCATTGAATATATATATATATTGAATTGCTATTCAAATCTGTACATAAAAATCACTGTAGAGAAATGGTGTAATAAGGAATAAACTTAGATGGTGTTCTTATCAATTTGATAACATGTAAAGAATATGTAAAATAATAACAATCTGAATATATTATTTATATTATCTATTACCACAGAAAGATAATGATTCAGTAGACTACAAAGTATCGTGCAAAATTAACCATTGTATTCAATCTATCATAGCTAAAAATATTACAGTTCGAGTACCATAGACCAAAAACTCCACAACCTCTTGTATTGAAAACATAGAGCTCTAAGAAGGTATACATCGAACTGTATGTAACTAAAGTTAATGCACGCAAGGAAATGTCACTCGAATGCCTTTCAAGCAAGATTCTTCATTCATCCGATTACATTAACTTGCGCAACCTGCAAAAGAATTAAATGAGGGTTAAGTAACTGTGCTAGCATTTTAATGCTATGAAAATAAAACAATAGAATAATCCAAGGAAAAAAAATTATCTTAAGCCCCAACGAAAACCAGATCATGATGAAGCACGCAACCCCTCCTCAACCCGCAAGTCGGAAGGTCACGTACACAGGATCTTTCTTCCCATACTGGTCCAGAGAGCTCTTGGCAATGGCTCTTCTATTTCCCTTTCAGGAAATTTGCACCCACAATATACTTCAAGAAATTTCCATTTTATACTTTGGGAGATCAGACTTCACACTTTCGCGAATCGGGTGGTCAAGAGCCTTGTCTCTCAATCTCCGAAAAACCCAAAAAACAATCAACGCTTGACCTTTTCTCTCTCTATTTTGGATTTCTCCTTATCGCGATTTTGACGGTCGTGATGTCAAGCAACTCGTTCCCACGATTCCCAAAACCCGATTTACCGAAACTCCGATGCACTCACAATCTTTGACTTTTCAACAACCCCTCATTCCATCGGGACTTTGGACTTCGCGATTTCACGAATCCTAATGAAAATAATTCGAGTCTTCACCCCACAAATCTCTGAAATGGTCGACGGGGTTTGACTTCCATGTCGAAAATGCGCCACCTGTCCACCCTGCTGATTTTGTGGCCCACACAATCCTTTCGACCCTCAGGACTTCACGTTTCGTGATTTTGTGACTCCTGTTGCCAATTTTTCGGGACTTCAACCTACGAAAACCTGAAATAGAAGTTCAGGGGTAAATCCAACAACTCTTGTCGCTTGGATCTATGGCTCTACTCCTCTTGAGCTTAGAGCCTTTGGGAATACTCGTCGTAACTCCCCTACCCCTTCATGAGATCTAACGGCTCATGGGACTTCACGAATTCTCCACAGAGAATTTCGACCGTCCGTTCTTTCCTTCTCAAGGGCATCTACAACTTCTTACCAAAGCATTTTTCCATGGTGCTTAATCACCAACGATCCAACTTGCAACGCTTTCTCACTGTTTCAGTGCGCAAGCTTCCTGTGCCTCCTTCGACCATTTTGAAGGCTTATCCTTCCTGAGCTTTCTCCAACTCCGAGTCTTGAAGAAGACTCCTGCACTCACTCCTTGCGGAAAACTCCTTAATTATGGAATTGGAACCCATCGACTCTACGCACTCCTGCAACAGTCATCCTCCAACGGCTTCTCAAGTTCGCAACTCTAATAATTTACTTGTCTTGCGTACTCCTTGCACGAATCTTGTGCCTAACTGCACTTCTTAGGGGATGAGCACAAAAACTATCTTATCTGAGCTTTTAGAGACAAACCTCTGAACCCTTTGTCAACGCACTCCTTGCGGACAATTCAACTGCACTCCTTACAGGAACTCTTACTCAGATAGAGAAACAATTGAAACTCATTTCCCTTACTCTCTCTCTCAGATTTCAAACATTCAACAAGAAATCATTCATACATAGCATAAAAGCAATTTCATGACAAAAAGAGTAAAACATTCATGAGAATAACATTCAAATATGCATACACAGAGAATATTTGAACACCATGAGTCTGAATCAAAGATTTCTTGTATTAATTCAGAACATCTGTACATGGAGTTCTTCTACACAACTCTCTTCTTGCATTCTTGTATTCTTCTATTTTACAATACACAATGAGTGTGTCTATATTCCGTTTCTCTCTCTCATTCTAAACTGTCTAATCTAGAATTGAATTCTATCTACTTGCATTAACTATCATAAATGCCTTCTACCTACTATGGACTAGAGCGGATCGATCAAGGTCCATTTACATTTTACAAGTGCGCTCCTTATTAATTATCTCATTTAAGATTGGCGCATTAACTTCAAGATAATTTCAAAATTTGTGCTGGGTGCTTTTCCAATTGTCCTTTATCCCCGCTCTGTCTCGCTTGAGATGCTCCTACATCATACTCCCTTGCTTGAAAATTTTCATGGGCTCCTATCCATGAGCTCGCGTACGGTCTATCCATGCCTCTAGATCTCTGCTTCGTTCTCCCAACTGGCATCTTCAACTAGATGGCCCTTCCACTTGACCAAATATTCAAAGTATTTGTTCTGCCTGGTCTTCTTGCTCACTCTTTTGTCCAGTATGCGCTCCATCTGTGGCTTTTCTGCAACTGGCATCTGCATTTTCCACTGGACCTCTGGCTGTTCATTTTTTGTCCCTGTTTCCTCAGCCTTATATGGGTACAAATCTGAGACCTTGAATATCAAAGAAATTCCGATCACATTGGGTAATTCAATCTCGTAAGCATTCGCCCCAAATTTCTTTAAGACCTTACATGGTCTGATTTTCTTCATCTTCAGTTTGTTATATGTTCCTCTCGGAAACCTTTCCTTTCTCAAATGTGCCAGAATTAAATCACCAAACTCAAATTGAAGTTCTCTACTATGCTTATCTGCTCTCTGCTTATATTTCTGGCTCAAATTTTGCAATCGCTCCTTCACCTGCCTGTGAAGTTCCTTCATCGCCTCTGCGAAATCTTCTGCACTAGTGCTCCTAGTTACAATATGTTCTGAATCCCTCAACTCAAAAATCCCTCTCGGTTTCATGCCATAGACAATATGAAACAGACTCGGCCCCGTGCTTCTGTTAACTAAGTCGTTATAAGAAAACTTTGCCTGTGGTAATATGTTGTCCCAATGGTTGTGGTGTTCTATCACCAGGCTCCTCAACAAGTCTTCCAGACTTCTGTTTACCACTTCTGTCTGTCCATCCGTCTGAGGATGATAAGCCAAACTAAATGACAAGTTTGTTCCCAGCTTCTTCCATAAGGTCCTCCAGAAGTGTCCTATGAACTTGGTGTCTCGATCCGAATCTATGCTCCTTGGTAAGCCGTGAAGTCGAATGACTTCTTTGAAAAATAGATTTGCAATGTAAGTTGTGTCACTGGTTTCTTGACATGGAATGAAGTGTGCCATCTTGGAAAATCTATCCACCACCACAAATATTGAGTCGAAACCTCTTTGTGTTCTTGGCAACCCCAATATGAAATCCATGCTGACTGCATCCCATGGCCTCTCAGGTATTGGAAATGGTTGATAAAACCCTGCATTATGTTTTCTTCCCCTCGAATGATGGCAAATTTTTCATCTGTCCATGAATCTCTTAATGTATGCTTGCATTCCCGACCAAAAATATGACTCATTCAACTTCGTGAATGTCTTGTCATGACCAAAGTGTCCTGCCAATCCTCCATTGTGTTTCTCCTTCAACAAATTCTCCCTCATGCAGCATTTTGGAATACAAAGTTGATTACCTTTAAACAATAATCCTTTCTGGATCATGTATTCTGCCCATTGGCTTCTATCTCTGAGAATTGGATTCTTAGCTGCTTCATACGCCTCCTTAAAATCTGGATCATCCCTATACATGTCCCTAAGATCTTCAAAACCTAATGTTTTGACTTTGAACTCCTGCAATAGAAAACACTTCCTGCTCAAAACATCAACAACTTTCTTAGCAGTACCATAAATATGTTTAATCACAAAAGTGAAATTCTGCATATATTCAACCCATTTTACATGTCTTTGATTCAACTCTTCTTGTTGAGTCACAAACTGCAATGCATGATTGTCACTGTATAAAACAAACTCTTTTGAGATCAAGTAATGCCTCCATTTCTTCAGTGCCTAAGTGATAGCATAGAACTCCTTGTCATAAGTGGAGTATTTCAACTTCGCTTCATTCATCTTCTCACTGAAGTATGCTATCAACCTGTCCTCTTGACTCAAGACTGCCCCTATTGCAAATCCACTTGCATCGCATTTCACCTGAATTGTCTTTTGGAAATTCGGCAACACCATAATTGGTTGTTCCGTAATCTTCCTCTTCAAAATATTAAAACTCTTCTCAGCCTCTTCTATCCAGTGAAAATACTTGTGTCTTTTCTTCACTGTATCCATCATCAGTGCACTAATTCCACTAAAATTCCTAATGAACTTTCGATAGAAACTAGCCAATCCATGAAAAATTCTCATCTCAAAGATATTCTTTGGTGATGGCCAATTCTTGATTACCTCCACCTTATCTGGATCCATCCTCAACTTATCTGCAGAAACAACAAATCCCAAATAAAAGAGTTTTCTCTTCATGAATGAGGATTTCTTCATGTTTATCAACAAATTACCCTGTTGTAACCTCTCCATTACTGTAGCCAAATGTTTCAGATGCTCAGCTACTGTTTTACTGAAAATCAGTATGTCATCCAGATATACGATAACAAATTTTTCGATGAACTCCCTCAGGACTTCGTTCATCAACCTCATGAAGGTACTCGGCGTGATTGTTAATCCAAACGGCATAACAAGTCATTCATACAACCCTTCATTGGATTTGAATGTTGTCTTCCATTCATCACCTTCTCTCATGCGGATTTGATGATAACCGCTTTTCAAATCAATCTTTGAAAAGAATTTTGCTCCACTCAAGCAATCCATCAGATCATCCATCCTTGGCAATGAGAATCTGTACTTGATGGTTATCTTGTTGATCACCCTTGAGTCAGTACACATCCTGTAGCCTTCATCTTTCTTCGGACTGAGTACTGTTGGAACAACACATGGACTCAAGCTTTCCCTGACCAATCCTTTGTCCAATAAATCCTGGACTTGTCTTTTGACCTCTTCATTCTCTTGCGGTGTCAATATGTACATGGATTTGTTTGGTAAATTGGCTCCTGGTATGAGATCAATATGCTGACTCACACTTCTAATTGGTGGCAACGAACGAGGTAATTTGTCCACTACTATGTCAACAAACTGTTCCAATAGTTCCTGGACCTCTTCTGGTAAATCACCTACCCTTGTGCTGGTCAAAACAATATTCGGTTTCCTGACCACAATGAACTGTGGATCCTCCTTCTTATTAACCTCTGTAAGAAGTTCCTTCCCACTCATGAGAAGTACAATGTTTCTTACTTCCGGTTTCACCTCCTTATCCTTGATTGGAAGTAACATGTGAGTCCTCCCATTCTTCTCTATGGTGTATGTGTTCATTCTCCCATCATGAATCACATTCCTGTCATATTTCCATGCTCTACCCAGAAATAGATGAAAAACATCCATGGGAATAACATCACAGAGTATCTTATCATTATATCCTCCTATCTTAAATTCAACTAAACATTGTTTTGTGACAGTTCCCTAATGTCCCTTTTGTAGCCACAAAACCTTGTATGGGCTTGGATGATTAATCGTCTCCAGCTCCAGATTTTCTACCATCTCTGTAGAAATGAGATTATCTATGCTACCACTATCCACAATGACCTTGCATACCCTATCCTTGGTTTTGCAGACAGTCCAAAAAAGTATGTTTCTTTGGACTGAACTCTCCACCTCCTTCTCTGGTGTTAGAAGAGCTTTTCGCATCATCAGCAATCTTCCGCCTTCAGCATCTTCCGCCTCAATGTCTCACCTTTTCGCTTCGGCGATGTGAGTCTCTCCACTCTCTTTATTTTTATTTGGACACTCGTAAGACTTGTGCCCATTCTTTCCACATGTGAAGCAGGTTACTACTCCACCTCTTCCTCTTCCTCTACCTCTAGTACGAGGAAAAATATTATTATCAGCATAATCTCTTCTCTATTCAGTATGTTTCCCTCTCTGTTCAGCATATTTCCCTCGCTGTGAGCTTCCACCTCTCTTATTTTGAGTCTGAGGTTTCTTCCAGTCCTCCTTGGGCTTCTGATTTTTATCCTGGGCAACTGATTTGCCTTTGGGCTGACTTCTGCCTCAACTTCTTTGACCCTGCTTTCGGCTCATCTTCTCTTCTTTTTTTAGAGCCATCTAATAAGCATCTTCCACCATTCATATGGTTACCATGCTCATCTCATCCTGAATGCAGTACCTCGGGCCATTCATATATCTAGCAACTTTTTCATCATCACTCTCCCGATGACCTTCCCTGATGTTCAACTTGTAGAATTCTTCAATGTATTCTTTCACTGTCATCAAATTTTGTCTCAAATTTTGCATTCATCGAAATAGAGTGATCTGGTAATCTCTGGGGATGAATTTCGCATTCATCTTTGTGATCATTCTGTCCCAGCTTTTGATCTTCTGCTTGCCCTTCCAGTGTCTGTCAGCTTGTAGTTCATCCCACCACAATGTTGCATGTCCCTTCAATCTTGTGACAAAATGTTTGACCTTCTTGTCCTCTTCGACATCTTCATATTCAAAATATGTGTCCAGAGCTCTAATCCAGTCTAGAAGCTCCTCTGCATCCAGATTTCCCTCATAAACTGGAATGTCCATTTTCCCTCTTGCACCCATTCTTGCAATAGCTCTAATCAAGCATTTGTTTGCTGCATCTTCAACTACAACTTATTCTTCTTCATGTTCAGCCTCAATTTCACTTTTGGAATCACTAAGATCCCCAGCACCGACTGTGCGTCTTTGTGATGTCTCCATGTCTTCAAGTCTGGCGCGTAAATCACACATTTCTTTTTCCATGGATGGATCTGTCATCTTCCTACCTCTTCTTCTCGACATTTCCCTCTCCTCTGGCGAGTTGGGTGTTTGTCTGTCCCTTCTTCTCGGCGGCATGGTGAATTATCTTTTTCCTTGCTACAGAAAGCAAAGAACCTTTCTGTGCTCTGATACCAAATGATGACGCACGCAACCCCTCCTTAACCGGTAGGTCGGAAGGTCACATACATAGGATCTTTCTTCCCACACTGGCCTGGAGAGCTCTTGGCAATGGCTCTTCTATTTCCCTTTCAGGAAATTTGTACCCATAATATACTTCAATAAATTTCCCTTTTATACTTCGGAAGATCAGACTTCGCACTTTCGCGAATCCGGTGGTCAAGCACCTTCTCTCTCAATCTCCGAAAAACCCGAAAAACAATCAACGCTTGACCTTTTCTCTTTCTATTTTGGATTTCTCCTTATCGCGATTTTGGCGGTCACGATGTCAAACAACTCGTTCCCACGATTCCCGAAACCCGATTTACCAAAAATTTGATGCGCTCACAAGCTTTGACTTTTCAACAGCCCCTCATTCCATTAGGACTTTGGACTTCACGATTTCGTGAATCCTAATGAAAATAATTCGGGTCTTCACCCCATGAAACTCTGAAATGGTCGACAGGGTTTGACTTTCGTGTCGAAAATGCACCACCTATCCACCCTGCTAATTTTGTGGCCCACACAATCCTTTCGCCCCTCGGGACTTCACGTTTCGTGATTTCACGAGTCTTGTTGCCAAGATTTCGGGACTTCAACCTACAAAAACCCAAAATAGAATTTCACGGGTAAATCCAATGACTCCTGTGGCTTGGATCTACGGATCTACTCCTCCTGAGCTTAGAGCCTTTAGGAATACTCATCGTAACTCCCCTGCTCCTTCGTGAGATCTAACGGCTCACAGGACTTCGCGAATACTCCACAAAGAATTCCGAACGTCCATTCTTTCCTTCTCAACGACGTCTACAACTTCTTACCAAAGTGTTTTTCCACGATGCTTAATCACCAATGATCCGACTTGCAACACTTTCTCATTGTTTCAGTGCACAAGCTTCTTGTGCCTCCTTCAACATTTTTGAAGGATTATCCTTCCTGAGCTTTCTCCAACTCTAAGTCTTGAAGAATACTCCTGCACGCACTCCTTGCAGAAAACTCCTTAATTACGAAATTAGAACCCGTCGACTCTGCGCACTCCTGCAACAGTCATCCTCCAATGGCTTCTCAAGTTCGCAACTCTGAGACTTTACTTGGCATGTGCACTCCTTGCACGGCTCCTGTGCATAACTGCACTTCTATGGGGATGAGCACAAAAACTATCTTATCTGATCTTTCAGAGACAAACCTATGAACCCTTTGTCAACGCACTCCTTGCGGACAATTCAACTGCACTCCTTGCAGGAACTCTTGCTCAGATAGAGAAATAATTGAAACTCATTTCCTTTACTCTCTCTCTCAGATTTCAAACATTCAACAAGAAATCATTCATACATAGCATAAAATCAATTGCATGACAAAAAGAGTAAAACATTCATCAGCATAACATTCAAATATGCATACACAGAGAATATTTGAACACCATGAGTCTGAATCAAAGCTTTCTTATATTAATTCAGAACTTTTGTACATGAAGTTCTTCTACACATCTCTCTGCTTCTATTCTTCTATTCTTCTATTTTACAATACAGAATGAGGGTGTCTATATTCCGTTTCCCTCTCTCATTCCAAACTGTCTAATATAGAATTGAATTCTATCTACTTGCATTAACTATCATAAATGCCTTCTACCTACTATGGACGAGAGCGGATCTCTCAAGGTTCGTTTACATTTTACACGTGCGCTCCTTCTTAATTATCTCATTGAATATTGGCGCATTAACTTGAAGATAATTTCAAAATTTACGCTGGGTGCTTTTCTAGCTGTCGTTTATCCCCGCGCTGGCTCGCTTGAGATGCTCCTGCATCAGATCGCCTTTTGTTCCTTGTGAAAAAATTGGTCCATGATCCAGGAGGACAAGAATTGGACCCAAAACAGACTGATGGGTACCCTCGCAAAACAGAAAAGGGCCCATCATTAATTTTATATATCTATGCATAGAACTTCACTTAGAAAACATAGGAAATGATAATAACCAATTATCGTCAAAATAGAACATGCATAGATTAATCAGACATGAAGCACATATTAGTAATCTCTGAAACCTATACATAGGACCAAATAAACGAAAGGAGTTAACTATGGAAGGGGAAATGATTAAACAAGAGCTACCATTTTAATTTTCGAAATTACACAGTTGAAATTTCCGATTTGGGGAAAAGATCACAGAGAATAATTATTAAATTTGTAAGCATTCATAGAGGCACATAGGATGCGAACTGAGTATAATCAATAGATGGAGCATTAAAATTAAATAACATTACAAAAAGGTAAATTTTGCAAGTTTGAGAATTATAGTAAAAACCCAATACATAAGCTAGAGCCTAACTATGCAAAACGTGTTCGAACCCTATGAATTTTTCCACATACAATCAACAAATGAGGCAACGAATTGTTATATTCTTAGGTATGGATGTTAATAAACAAGGATACTCTCTCCTCTCTTAGTATGGAGTGGTCAACATAGAAAAACCCTTTCATAAATGATTTAATTCATAATTGTGTCAGACAAGATATCAAGCAAAGGATGTTGCCAAGGTGGTTGTGCGACCAACCACAATTCTTCCTGCAGAGGAAATTGTTTTACAACCATAGGATACAAAAAAATGTTGTTTCAAATGAATAAAATCTTGTTAATACTTCCATATACATATACATAATGTTAACACAAGTTTTCCTACAGAGTTTAACAACAGTCAAGTCTGAATAATATCAATCAACGTAGCAAGTGTTGGGATATTTGGACGAAATCCAGAGTATAGGAATAACAGTGTTATAATGGTGAAACGAGAAAGAACAGGGTTTAAATTTTAAAACGATTTTGGCCACATCACGACGAGGAAAGAACTATAACGATTATAGGCTTGAATACTAACAACCAACCAAGAGGAAAACACAATAACCCTCAGAAAAAATAAAAAATATGAGGCATGTTATTTTGAGCTCTCAAATAATTACATTTTCTCCAAACAAAGAATACATTACGAAATACTTCTCACAAAGAACATAAGCAAGAAAATCGTTTACTCACCTTTGCACATAGAAAGCCTCAGGTATGCATTGCCTCTTTCCATCAGGCACCAGAGCCGAACCTCACCAAACACATCAGTCGTATTACAATGCAGAGACAAACTTGTGTTACAGGACTAAAGGGGGAAAGAACGATGAACAAATGTTACCTTGAGGGCTTCTCTATAGGAGTAAAAGAGGTTGGTACGCACCCTTACCACTTCCATGTGAAGTCGAGGGAGGTGGCGAGCCTACGTTGGGCATTTTCGCCTAAGTGTCAATTCTGGAAGGTACGGGAAATTCTTTACCATTAATGGACCATGCCAGGACTAAATGCCTACAGTCTAGCATGGAGTAGGCTCAGAATCGACCTGTCATCCACAATAAAATGGTTTTTGAACCAGTTAATTGTCGAGTCATGTTTTATCCTAGCGTTAACCCTAGAACGATGAAACTATGTTAATAGTTGGGTAGGGTTACTAATGTTTTAGTATAGGTATATTGTTCTCACCTCTTGTTTAAATATTTCTCTACATTATGCTAAAGTCATATGTTGTTATGGATAGTCTATATGATAAACAATATATTATTATGGTCTCTATATGATAGTTTATATGATAAACAATATATTGGTATGGTATCTATATGATAGTCTATATGATAAACAATATAATGTTATGGATAGTCTATATGATAGTCTATAGTTTATATTCTATATTGTTTATTGGAACTAGGATATTTTGTATAAGTGGATAATATATGATGAATAATAGTCTATTACGTGATCTAATGTTGATAACATACCTTGACATAGACTTACTGGATTTTCTAAGGGATATTATGGTCATGGTTAGAAACTCTTTAATAAAAATAAGTGTGTGATTCATAATCCAATAACGATGCTATAATGAAATATAATAGTAAGAAACAAGTGGAGTTTAAATATCATTCATCCTTTAAGAGGGATAATGACAAAGAAGTAAAACTTCTATGCATACATTAAAGGAATAAGATATATATAATGCATTATCTCTGTGTCACAAAACAATGTTGGAGATTCAAGGGAATTTAATGCCCCCTAACAAAAAATGTTTATTTAGGAAATTTGGGGTACATTGCATATGGTATGAAATATGAAGGTTACAACACTTGGACCTGAGGGCAAGGGAAAAAATATTTTTAATTCTTTTACTTCTGTTGAAGAAAAACTAACAAATATGTTTACTGTTACAAACAAAAAAATGGTTCGTCTGTTGTGATAATCTAAGAACAGAATGAAGAAGAAATCAAACCTGAAGAGAATCCAAATCAATGACTTCTAAAGAACCAGGGTATAACATTGAAGGAAGTTCAACCACCCAAGTTTTGGAAACAATTAAGAACCTCATCGTGGAATTACAAGTGTTTAAAGAAGCTAACAAAAAGATGAAAAAGGCACAAGAATACCAGTTAGAAATAAATGAAATGTTGTTGCGTAGTATAGTAACCAAGAGGAGCCCAAAGAATAATGAAAAAGAGGAAGAATTCAATAAAAGTTCCTCTAAAAACTATGGTCATGAAACAAAAAATGAGAATAGTTCTTTCGAAGACACACACATGATAGGAAACAAAACAACTACAAGAAGAAAAAGAAAACAAGTGGATCACCTAGAAGGTGAATTCAAGAAAATAAAATTGTCCACCTTTGATGGGGCATCAAGGATGGGTGAAGAGGTTGAATCATGGCTACTAGATATAAATAAATACTTCCATATTTACAACTACTCTAGTAATATGAAAGTGAGAATGGCCATTTACAACTTGAAGGGAAAAAAAAGTATCTGGTGGCAAGACTTAAAATTGGCTAAGGGATTGAAAGATAAAAAAATGGAATGGTCATGTTTTAAAAAAATATTTCAAGAAGCAATATTTGTTAGAAATCTATTACAAAATAAAAACTAAAGAATTCTGCGAGCTAAGACTTGGACAGATGACCATGGATAATATCATAAATAAATTTCTAGAACTATTGATATTTGTACGATACATCAAGGGAGACAAAGTAAAGATACAATGATTCTTAAGCTGTCTACCACATTCATACAAAGACATAATTGAATTTGATAATCCCAAGTATTTAAATGAAGTGTTTAGAAAGGCTCGAATGTGCCATGATCAGTACAAACAAAGGCCTAAAATTCCCAAGGCATGGAAGGACAAGAAACATGATAGAATGAATCAACGAAATAAAGGCTTCCAACAAACCCCTTTCTTTAATATAGAAAAAGGTTTCCAAAAGGACTATCATTCAAACACCCAGAGCACTCAAGCAAGAGGTAGACCAGCTAACCTGGGATTCAATAAAGTTGGGGATAGCCTCAGAGAACCATTGAAGTGTTGGGAGTGTGCAGAACCTCACTTGAGGAGAAATTGTCCACGCTTAATTTCCATGGCAAGAACTTTAGTCCATAACCTGTAAGAAGCTTCGACAGTAGGAGATATGGGTAGAAGAGTGCACATAATTAATGGATATCTGGATGACAGGCAAGCTAATTATCAATCCACTATCGTGGAGGTTGAAGGTAAAATTCATGATAACCGCATTTCCATATTAATTGACCCAGGAGCTAGTCTTAGTTATGCTACCCTTGGTTTAGTTGAATTAAACAAGCTCAATAAAGTAAAGCATGCTAAGTCCTGGTTAGTAAAGTTAGAAACAGGGACCAAGAGAAAGGAAACAAATTTTATTCTTGAATGTGACCTCAACATAGACGGTCAAAGTATTAAGTTAGATCTGAACATTTTACCTTTTGGATCTTACAATTTAATCATTGGAATGGACTGGTTAGAGAAACATAAAGTAATATTAAACTATTACGAAAAAGTCACTTAGTTACAAAGACAAAAACAACACAGTTAGGATGATACAAGGGATCAAAAGACCAATTTCAGTTATGCAGATATCAACCATGCAGTTTAAGAAATGTATGAACAAAGGTTGCCAAGTTTATGCTATTTAGGTAACTAGTCTATTAGAAAAGGAAAACAAACCTAGTTTAGAAGACTTTGCAGTCCTACATGGGTTTAGAGATGTATTTGTGGAAAAAATACCGGAAGTACCTCCAAGAAGAGAGATAGATTTCTCTATCGATCTACTGCCTGGATATGCCCTGATATCTAAGGAACCTTATAGAATGAGTCTACCTGAATTAATGGAACTGAAAATTCAGCTGCAATAACTGTTAGATAAAGAATATATCAAACCAAGTGTCTCACCTTGAGGAGCACCAGTTCTCTTTGTTAAAAATAAATATGGGACGTTGAGACCGTGCATTGACTATCGACAACTAAATAAGGTGACGATCAAGAATAAGTATCCTTTACCCAGAATTAATGACCTGTTTGAACAAGTTCGAGGAGAAATGATCTTCTCTAAGTTAGATTTAAGGTCTGGTTATCACCAAGTCAGAATAAAAGACGAAGACATAAATGAAAAAACATTTAGAACATGTTACATACACTATGATTTTGTCGTAATTATGTTCAGTCTTACTAATGCACCAACAACCTTTATGTGTTTGATGAATAGTATATTCAATCAATATATTGATAAATTTGTGTTGGTGTTTATTGATGATATTTTAGTTTACTCAAACGAAAGAAGAACATGAAGAACATCTTAAAATAGTATTTCAAACCTTAAGGAAACATAAGTTGTATGCGAATTTTGATAAGTGAGACTTCTACCAAAAACAAATACAGTACCTATGAAACGTGATATCTAAACATGGTATTGTGGTTGATCTAGATAATATAAAAGCCATTATGGAATGGCCTATCCTTATGGATGTAGCAGACATCAAATCATTCATGGGAATTACCGGTTATTATCGAAGATTTATTGAAGTATTTTCTAAGATCATGTATCCAATTACATCCCTAAATAAAAAGGGAATAAGATTTACTTGGTCACAAAAGTGTGAGGACAACTTTGATAAACTAAAAATACTGTTAACTACAACACCTATCCTAAGGGTAGTGGATCCCGATAAACATTTTACAATTTGCGTGGATGCAAGCAAAGAAGTCCTGGGAGGTGTCCTAACACAAGATGGACACCTCATCTGTTACGAATCACGTAAACTGAAAGAACATGAACGAAATTACATTACACATGATTTGGAATTAGCAGTCATAATTCATGCTCTAAAAATGTGGCGACATTATTTAATGGGGAGATGTTTTATGCTACTAATGGACAACAGTGGTTTAAATTTTTTATTCAATCAACCAGATCTCAACTCAAGGAAAGCGAGATGGTTAGCCTTTTTAAGTGAAAATGATTTTGAAGTAAGACACATCAAAGGTAAATAATTTTTTTTCCAGATGCTCTAAGTCGGAGGACTAACTGACATTATGAGATAAGTGTTGGCAAAGAGGAAAACGACATTGAACAAAGAATAAAATATGAAAGTAGTAATGAAGAAATGTACATTAAAACAACAACATAATTGCAAGAAAATGCAGAAAAATTGAACATAAAATATCCGAGTTTAGATAAAAATGGATTGCTAAGGTTCAAAAACATGTTGTCTGTACCTAATTCTACTGATTTAAAATAAAAAATTCTTGAATAATTGCACAAAAGGTTGTATTCTGGTCATCCAGGATATCATAAAATGATAACAACCTTAAGAAAATTGTTTTATTGGGATAACATGAAGATTGAAATAGCTAAATATTTATCTAAATGCTTAGATTGTCAACATGTAAAGGTTGAACATCAACATCTAGCCGATCTGCTACAACCTCTACCTATACCAGAATGGAAGTGGGAGATTATCTCGTTGGACTTCATCACAGGTTTTCCTAAGACTCAAAAGCAAAATGACTCGATTATGGTAGTGATTGATAAACTTAGCAAAACTGCACATTTTATACCTATGAAATCTACTTATAAAGCAATTAATATTGTTGAATTTTTTATGAAAGAAATATTTATATTGCATGGAATTCCTAAGATGGTGATCTCTAATAGAGATGTCAAATTTACGTCAAAGTTTTGGAAGAATTTTTTTCAGGATTGGATACTAAATTGAATTTCGGCACAATCTACCATCCACAAACAGATGGGAAAACGAAATGAATGAATCAGATTGTGGAAGACATGTTACGAATGTACGTGAGAACGAAATCCACTAAGTGGGAGGAATACCTACACTTAGTTGAATTTTCTTACAATAATGGCTATCATACATCAGCTAAGATGAGTCCCTTCGAAGCATTATATGGAAGGAAATGTATAACCCCGATTAGTTAGGATAATCCAGCTAATAGGCTTATGATGGGACCGAAAATGCTCTAGGAAAGGGAGAAAATGGTAAAAAGGGTACAACAAAATTTAAAGGAAGCCCAAAACCGATAGAAAAGCTATGGAGATTTGAAAAGGAGACACCAGGAATTTCAAATTGGTGACCACGTGTATCTGATATTCAAAGCAAGGAGGATATTTCTAAAGCTAGGAAATTTTTCAAATTTGGCAACTATGTTTTTTGGTCCCTTATATATTTTAACTCGAATCGGAACCGTGGCGTATCAACTAGCACTTCCTGCAAACTTAAAAGTTCATAATGTTTTTCATGTTTCCTTATTAAAAAGGTATATTCATGATCCTACTCACATTATTGATTGGAACATGGTGCAGGTAGAACCAGAAGGCAAGTTCCAAGGGGAACCTCTATGCATTCTGGACAGGAAAGAAACAGTACTACGGAACAGAGGCACCGCCGAGGTAAAATTTTAATGGAAGCACTTTAGCCTTGAGGAGGCCACTTAGGAATTGGAGGAAGATTTGTGGAAATCTTATCCAACCCTATTCTGAGAGAGGAATGAACATTGAGGACAATGTTGTACTTAAGGGGGAGAGGATGTAATATCCTCAAATTCTAGATTATTAAATTCTTAAGTGAACTTTGAAATAAACTTTTGTTTTTGGAAAATTCGTATTTGGAAGTTATTTGCCATTTATGGAAAATCCGAATTTGGAATTTTGATTGTTGTAATTAATTATTTGATGACTGTTGGGAAAATATTTGACTTTCCCAACTTTCTGGAAGACAAATGGAACAACGAGATTAAAAATAGTTAACCATGATTCCATGAGTGGGGAATAGGTTTGAGTTACCTCAAGGTTGATTGTTACAAGTGGCAGATGTGGAATTTCACCACTAGCATCCCCTAAAAATCAGGGATTTGTAAAACTGTGAATTTCCCCAAGGAGGGAAGGTAAGACCTAGACACAAGGATGCATATAAAAACAACATATGGAGGAGGCACAATGTTGCTTAGTATGTTGGAGAAAATAAACTATTTTCTATTATGAGCTTTGTTAGTGTGAGGAAAAGGATTTTTATGATCTATGGATGGTGAATATAGCTAAGAAGGATGATTCAATTTGCCCTTATGAGCTCATGGTCAATCTAGGGGATGAACAGGACAAGTGAACTTGGTTGTTTTGTTCTATGGTTGGGTGGAACATGGTTGTTCCATTTGTATTCCAGTATCAGGTTTCAGATATGTATCTCAACTAGTATTCTTTTGTCAATGTTATATTTATGGTTATCATTTGTTAGGAATATGATTGACTGTGTATACATAAGTGGAATCAATTCTTAAGGGATTTTATGATCATGATTTACTATGGCTTATCATAGTTAAATGATATTGAAAAAATTGGTTGTTTGAAATGTGATGGTTGTACATATATATATTGAATTGCTATTCAAATCTATACATAACAATCACTGTAGAGAAATAGTGTAATAAGGAATAAACTTAGATGGTGTTCTTATAAATTTGATAACATGTAAAGAATAGGTAAAAGAATAACAATCTGAATATATTCTTTATATTATATATTACCACAGAAAGATAGTGATTAAGTAGACTACAAAGTATCTTGCAAAAGTAACCATTGTATTCAATCGATCATAGTTGAAAATATTACAGTTCAAGTACCGGAAGAAAAAATCAAAATATTAAGATCAGACAATGGATGAGAATCACCTAAAAATAATTTAACAATTTTTGTATTGAAGCAGGAATCAATAGGGAGTTCACAGTTCCTTACAACCATCAACAAAATGGGGTTACTGAAAAGAAAAACAGAACTATCATTGAGGCAACCAAAGCAATGATACATGATCAAAGTCTACGTATGACTTTATGAGTAGAAGCATGCATGAAACAAGTTTATGTTCAAAACCATAGTTCTCATCAGATCCTGAAGAAAATTACTCCAGAAGAAGCATTCACCAAAGTGAAGCCTGAAATCAGACACTTCAAAATATTTGGATGTCTAGTGTACCTTCATGTACCCAGAGAAAATATATCCATACTAGAACCTTCAGGAAGAAAGGGTACATTTGTAGGATATAGTGAGTCCTCAAAATCATATCGAATCTACATCCCAGGTCAGAGACAAATTGAAGCAGAGATGTTACTTTGATCAAGAATTTGCCTTCCAAAATCCAAAGAAGTTCAGATGGAAATTCATATTGAAATAATACCTCCTCCTCCTTCAGTAGTTCAGAGGGAGACAAATATTATTCCATATGAGCCAACAACTTCAGTTGACCCATATGCTCCAACAAACTCAGTTTCCCCAAGAAATATACATAGATACATCACAGTTGGACATAAAATACTTGCTTGGGATCAACAAAATTTAGAAGAAGAAGAAAGGCATAAATCCCCACAAGGAGCAACCAGAGAAAGCAAGATACCTAAGAGATTCTAAAGCTACCTTTCAGCCATGATGCACATTATTGATTCAGAGCCAAGTTGTCATGGATAAGCCTCAGGTGAACAAGTATGGAAAGATTCCATGACTGAAGAATATCAATCTATACTAAAAAATCATGTATGGGATGTGGTTCCAAGACCAGAGGGAAAGTCTGTAGTGACTTCCAAATGGATTTACAAAATCAAACATACTGTTGACAGAAGCATTGAAAAATACAAAGCAATATTTGTGGCTAGAGGGTTTTCACAAATAGAGGGAGTCGACTATGACGAGACTTTTGCACCAGTAGCCAGATATACCTCCATCCGATCTATCATTGCACTAGTTGCTTCCATGGGTTGGAATCTACATCGAATGGATGTAAAGACAACTTTTCTCAATGGTGAAATTGAGGAAGAATTGTATATTGAGCAGCTAGAAGGTTTCATTATACACAACTAAAAATATCATGTATACAGGTTGAAAAAATCCATATATGGTCTAAAACAAGCACCACGTGATTGGTATGATAAAATGAATGGATTTATGATGAGTTTGGGCTTCAAAAAACGTGCATCCGACCCAAAATTATATTATCACATTGATGGAAATGAGTGTATGATTTTGGTCTTATATGTGGATAATATTTTCATCATCGATTCAGAGAGACTCATTGCTGAATGCAAACAAGCATTAACTGCTAAATTTGAAATGAAGGATTTGGGCCTAATGCATTATTTCTTGGGACTAGAAGTATGGTAGAGATCAGATGAGATTTTCCTAAGTCAAGGAAAATATACTATGGAGATGCTGAAAAGGTTCAAAATGACAGATTGTAAATCCATGCCTACTCCAATGGTAATGGATTTAAAGAAGATGAGTGACACTGATTCATGAGACGTAGATCCACATTTACATCGAAATATTATTGGATATTTGATGTATATGGTTAACACCATACCATACATTTTCTATGCAGTGAATGTGCTTATCCAATTTATGAGTCAACCAAACCATACACACTGGATAGCTAAAAAACATGTATTGAGATACTTACAAGGTACAATTGGTTATGGCCTGAGATATGCAGCTAATGTGGACCTAAGTTTGGAAGGATATGCTGATGTAGATTGAATAGGAAGTGCAGTAGACAGAAAAATCATCTCAGGTTGTTTCTTCATCTTAGGATCATCCATGGTTTCCTGGTGTAGCAGAAAGCAAAGCTCTGTATCTTTAATTACAACAAAGGTAGAGTACATTGCACTAAGTATGGAAGTTTGTGAAGCAATATGTCTTCAGAAAATCTTGACAGACTTGTTCGATCATGAGATGGATCCGACTACTATTCATTGTGACAACTACAGTTGTGTAAATCTCTCTGAGAACCCCGTGTTTCATGAAAAAATCAAAACACATTGAAATCAAGTATCACTATATCAGAGACATAGTGCATAGAAAGATAGTACATGTGCATTATCATTCTACCCATGAAAAAATTACAGATATATCCACCAAACCACTTGCCAAGACAAAGTTCGAGTATTTCCATGAGAGACTTGGCCTGGTGGAAAATGCCTCCCTAGCTGAGAGGGAGTGTTGATGATTGCAGCTATGTGAGACATTCTCCATCTTACAAACCTGTGAGGTGTTGATCATTGCAGCTATGTAAGTATTTCTCTCAGCTTACAAACGTGAGAGAAATCCCCTAAGAAGGGTATGTGGTTCCTGCCTAAGACAGAGCTAGGAATGTAGATATGACCTCCTCCATTCAAAGAGTTGAGAGGAAATCCAGATGATTATCTAGTGGGAAAGGCGATCTGTTGAGTTGGACGTGCCTGTGGCTGAGCACAAGGCGAACATGTGAAATCCCAAAGTGTTGGGTGCATCGTCATGTGAACAAAAATGAATATAATGTATTATCCTCCTATGAAGAAAGCATAGTTGATGAGAAGAATCCAGATGGTTCTTGAAATGTACCTCAAAAATCACCAAAAATAAATAAATTTATTTGTACATTTATCCTCGAAAAGTTTCAAGATCTCAAGCAGGTAAGCTTTCTGTTAGAAGGCTTGAGTTTGAGGGTTTGTTAGAGTCCTTACTGTCGTCGACTATCCTTTCCATTCAAATTAAGTTTTGTAATCGACGATATAATGAGTATTTACTCATCACTTCAATGTTTAATTAAGATCCTGAAATTTATGATTACTCTCTTATCTGCTAGTACCTATAACACTACCACAGTCTTAACAATACAAGCAACTTTGGGGTTTTTATGATCAAAACCCTACATAGAAAAATTATCCTATGTTTGCAATACAATCGACTTGTAATACGGTATGTTACTTCCATACCTCTATCCAGGATGAAGAATCTCAGACGTTCTTTTACCATTCCATTCATTACATTATTAGAGTTGTTCCCATAACAATAAGTTTCTTCTATGTTCCTATAGTTTTTCAAACATAACATATTTCAATCAGGTTTCGGCAATTATAAATGCCGAACAAAAAACAAAACAAAGGGGCCATGTCGTTTGCCAAAAACACGAACAATGTGGGAAGACTGTGGACCCTGTACTTCGGGGTTTTGGGGTTCAGGATTTCATGTTTGGAAGTGTCAAACATTAACACACCACAACCTCTGAAAGGTGAAAAAGGAAAGTGGAACCCGCCCATCGGGGTTTTGGGGTTTGGGACTTCATGAGTTCAAGTACCCAAACAACAACATATACAAACTTTCGAAATTACGAAAGGTGGCTAGCGTATCAAGATTTCGGGGTTCGATATCCACACACCACAACTCTCAAAATCACGAAAAAGGTAAGTGGGACCAACACTTCGGAGTTTTTGGGGTTCGGGACTTCACGTGTTCAAGTGCCCCAACATCTCATGTAACAAACCTCTGAAATGCGAAAAGAGAGAAGGTCAGGCTAGTGCTTCGGGGTTTCGGGGTTCAGAGCTTTGTGAGTTCAACTGCCCCAAACATCAACATAAACAAACTTCCGAAAAGCGAAAAGGAAAAGGTGAGACCTGCATTTTAGGATTTTGGGGTTCGGGGTTTCGCGGTTTTCATAGCCAAACAGCCAACATGGAACAATTCCCGAAATTGCGAAAGAGAAAAGAATGTGGAACTAACATTTCGGGATTTCGGGATTCGGGGTTTCGGGATTTCAAATGCCAAACAAGAGCACCCAACAATTCCTGAATTTCGAAAGGTGAAAGGGTTTGGAACCAACACTTTGGGATTTTCGGGATTCGGGGTTTCAAATGTCAAACAACAACAGACTACAATTCCCGAATTCCGAAAGTTGAAAGAGTGTGAGACCAACACTTCAGGATTTTAGGATTCGGGGTTTCAGGGTTTCAAATGCCAAACAATAGCACAAAACAATTCCCGAAGTCTGAAAGGTGAAAGGGTTTGGAACCAACACTTCGGGATTTTGGGATTCGGGGTTTTGGGGTTTCAAATGCCAAACATCCAACATAAACAAACTTTCAACAAAAATGCGAAAGGAGAGAAGGTGGGACCCCCATTTCGGGGTTTCAGGGTTCAGAACTTCGTGAGTTTAAGTGCCCCAAACCTCTTATGTAACCAATTTCCAAAATGAGAAAAGTGGAAGCTTCGGGATTTCGGGGTTAGGAACTTTGTGAGTTCAAAATCCATACATCAATATACACGAATCTATGAAAGGTGAAAATGAAGTTGGACTAAGTGTTCCTATTGAAAAAGAGTTCAGGTAATAATTCAATCAAAATGCAAAGGAAGAGATTACTATGCTTCTACTGTAACTCTTCACACTAATTTCCCTCACTCCCTGACCTTTATCCTTTGCGGGTACTCTTGATTTTCGTTTTCTGGGAGACTGAAGGTGTAGAAGGATACAATATACCTTTACCTTGCAGAATTCTGAAAGCCTAAGGACTTAGGAATTTTACATGCACAGAAGGGCACAAAGGATAATTTTTTTTGTATAAGGTAAATTCTATAATATCCACTTAGAGCCTCTTTTAATCAATGCATTAAATGTCAACAATACTAGATCCATGGATCTATGTAAATATGTGGTTAAGAATATCATTCCATCAGAGATTGGTCATTAATAATGATGTTCTAAGGGATCTGAGTTTGGTTTCCTGGGGGTTTATCTACAGAGAAGATCTGCCTCATTGTCGTTAATCTCCTCTTTTCCATAGAAATATAATTACATATGTTCTTCACATATATTCTCCATAACAAACAAAAATGGAAAAATGTTACAGTTCCAATTTAATCAATACAATGTATCAGAAAAATCATTCAGACAGAGAGTGGACATCATTCGAGTTCAGATTTAATAAGACATCAAAATAAAAACATAATCATTCATAATAGGGAGGGGTGGATCAACATATATGAATCCAATCCACGGGAAGACAAAGGGAACAACCACGTTCCTCCCAACCGTAGAATAGGGCAACGAAAGTCACTTGCTCGATTCACCCCCTAGCCTGACCACGAATCCATGAGGGAGAACTTGGAAAATCCTCCTCAACAATGTCCTTCAATTCCAACAGTTCTCCTCTTCCCTCACACTTACTCAACAATGCTCATAACAACAAGACAATTCTATTTCAGCAGGCTCCTCTTGCCTCACACTCAATCCGCAGTGTTCATAACAGCAAGATAGCTCAGGAATCCTTTCCTAGCATACTTGGCAGCATCTTGCCTCCTCGCATATGCTATTTATCTATTTTTTTTCCCCAGGTCTTTTCTCTCCTTTGGTGATTTTCACAGCTTTCTTAATCCTTGATTTTCAGGGGCTGTCAGTGGCCAAATCTCTGATTTTCCACTTGTAATCATCATCCCAAAGGCAGTTCAAACTTGTTCTTCACTCATGGAGTCATGGTCAGCTGATTTTTAACATGGTTGTTCCATTTGTCCTCCTATCGTTAATATAAATATTATGTTGTGATACAAGTGTCCTAGTCAAATAGTTAGTTGAGTCCAAATAGATCTCTGCCCAACAGTCACAATAATTAAATACAATTATTAAATTTGAAATTCAGAATTTCCATAAATGGCAAAACTTTTCCAGATTCGAATTTGCCAAAAACGGAAATAAATTTCCAGCACACAAAAATAAAAAATATTTTATTTTTGGGGGATGTCACATCCTTTCCCCCTTTAGTAAAACACTGTCCTCAGTGTTCGTTCCTTTTCTGGAACAAGATTGGATGAGATTTACGTAAATCTCCCTCCAATTACCAAGTGGCCTCCTCAGGACTAAAGTCCTTCCATTGCACCTTCACCTAAGTGACGGCTCTGTTCCAAAGTGTTATTTCTCTCCGGTCCAGAATTCCCAGGGGTTCCACCTGGAACTCACCCTCAGGTTCCGTGTGCACCAAGTTCCAATCAATCATATGAGTAGGGTCATGAATATACTTTTTCAACAAAGAAACATGAAATACATTATGAATTCTTAGATTAGCTAGAAGTGCACGCTGATATGCTATGGGTCCAATTCGAGCTAGTATCTCAAAGGGCCCACAAAACCTGGGTGCCATCTTGGCATAGTTCCCTAACTTCAGCAAGATTTTTCGGGCTTTGACCTTCCAGTAAACATGGTCTCCCACTTGAAATTCCAAGTGTCTTCTTTTCTGATCTGCATAGCTCTTCTGTGTGTCCTATTCTTCTTTCAATTTCTATTGTACCTTTCTTACCATGTTCTCCATTTCTTGGAGCATCTTTGGTCCAACCATGAGTATGTCAGTCGGGTTATCCCAGCTAATTGGAGCTGTACACTTTCTGTCGTACAATATTTCTAAAGGGCTCAACTTAGACGAAGTTTGGTACCCATTGTTATATGCAAATTCTACCAAGTGTAGGTAGTCTTCCTACTTGTTCAGTTTTGTTATTACATACATGAGGAGCATATCCTCTATGATTTGGTTTGTCCTTTCGGTCTAACCATCCATTTGTGGATGATAAGTCGTACTGAAATTCAAATTAGTATTTATCCTTGCAAACAATTCCTTCCAAAAAGTGAATTTGAATTTTACCTCTCTATCTGAAATCACCATTTTAGGAATACCATGTAGTCTAAAAATTTCTTTCATGAATATTTCAGCAATATTAATGGCTTTAAAAGTAGACTTTACAGGAATAAAGTTTGTGGACTTACTGAGCTTATCGATTACAACCATGATTGAATCAATCTGTTTGTGAGTTTTAGGAAAACCTGTTATAAAGTCCAGTGATATGGTCTCCCATTTCCATTCTGGTACTGGTCATGGTTGTAATAGGCCAACTGGATGTTGGTGTTCAGCCTTAACCTACTAACAATCTTGGCACTTAGCCAAGTACTCTGTTGTTTCACCCTTCATGTTAGGCCAATAAAATATTTTTCTGAGTGTTGTTATTGTTTTCTGGTAGCCTGGATGGCCACGATATAGTTTCTTATGTACTTCATCTAAAATAGTTAATTTTAGCTCTGCTGAATCTGGTATGTACAGTCTATTTTTAAATCTTAATAGTCCCTTCTTTTCAATACTTATATCTGGTTTATCTGAGTTTTGCAATACTATTTTGAAATTCCACCATTATCTTGGTGTAATTTCCATCGTTGATACCTGTCATCCTTATTCTTTGTTCCAGATCACTTTCTGCCATGATGATGTTTATCTCAAATAGCCCATGGATTCTGCAGCTTAAAGAATCTGCTACTTTATTTTCCTTACCCTTGATATGTCTGACCTCGAAGTCAAATTTTCTCAGGAAGGCCAGCCACCTTGCTTGTCTTGCATCAAGGTCTGGTTGGTTAAACAGATATTTCACTCCGCTATTATCCATCGATAGTAATAATTTTATACCCATTATATAATGTCGCCACATTTTTAAGGCATGTATTACTGTTGCCAATTCTAAGTCATGAGTGACATGATTTCGCTTGTGTTCCTTTAATTTATGGGACTCGTAACAGATCACGTGCCCTTCTTGAGTTAGAAAACCACCTAGTCCCTCTTTAATTGCATCAACACATACTGTGAAGTCTTTATCTGGGTCTGCTACCTTCAAGATGGGTGTCGATGTCAATAATTCTTTTAGCTTGTTAAAATTGTCTTGACACTTTTGCGACCAGTTAAACTTGGTCCCTTTCTTTTGTAATGACGTGATAGGGTAGGCTATCTTGGAGAACCCTTCTATAAATCTGCGATAATATCCGATGATTCCCATGAATGACTAGATATCTGTCACATCCTTAGGTACTGGCCATTCCATAATGGCCTTTATGTTTTCCGGGTCTACGACAATACCTTCCGAGGAAATGAAATGTCCCAAATATTGTATTTCTTTTTTATAAAAGTCACATTTTTCGAACTTTGCATATAGCTTATGTTTCCTTAGTGTTTGCAGAACTATTCGTAAGTGTTCATCATGTTCCTCCTTCGTTTTAGAATAGACCAGAATATCGTCGATAAATACTACTACGAATTTGTCTAAGTACTAGCTGAAAATGTTGTTCATTAAGCACATAAATGTGGTTGGTGTATTAGTGAGTTCGAAAGGTATGACTACAAACTCGTAGTATCTGTATCTTGTTCAAAAAGATGTATTGTTTATGTCTTGGTCCTTTATCCTAACTTGATGATAACCGGATCATAAATCCAATTTTGAGAAGATCTTGGCCCCACAAACTTGATCGAACAGTTCATTTATCCTGGGTAAGGGGTATTTGCTCTTAACGGTCACTTTGTTATGTTTTCTATAATTGATACATAGTCTTAGAGTACCGTCTTTCTTTTTCAAAAAGAGGATTGGTGCTCCCCATGGCGAGACACTTGGTCTGATATACTCTTTGTCCAATAATTCATGTAATTGTATTTTTAATTCTGTCAGTTTTGGTAGACTCATTCGGTAGGGTGGTTTTGAGATAGGGGCTGATCTAGGTAGTAAGTCTATGGAGAAATCTATTTCTCTCCTAGGAGGTAATTCTGGTATCTCCTCAACAAACATGTCACTAAATTCACGTAGGACAACAAGGTCTTCTAACTTGGGCTTATCTTCTTTTTCTAATAGATTCGTCACTTGGATGGCGTAAACTTGACATCCCTTTCTAATACATTTCTTGAGTTGCATCGCTGAAACTTGTATGACTGATACAGGTTTTGGTATGCCTTGGGTTGTTCTAACAATGCCAAAATTATCTTTATAGCTAAGTATCTTTGTATAACAATCTAGTGCTTCTTTGTGTTGTTCCAACCAATCCATCCCAATAATCATATCATAAGACCCTAGTGGTAGGATCTTCAGATTAGTCCTTATCTTTTGACCATCTAAGTTGAACTCAAGGTTAGAAATAAAGTTAACTACCTTTCTTTTAGCACCTATTGCTAGTTGTACAAGACGAGATTTTTTGTTCTTTTGTTTCTTAAGTTTATTCAACTCTACTACATCGGGAGTAATATAACTTAACGTAGCTCCAGGGTCAATTAAAATAGAAATTCAACTGTCATGGATTTTAGCTTCGATTTCTACCATCGAGGACTGGTGGTCAGCTTGTCTACCATCTATGGATGCATTTATACGATGCAGACTTCTTCCCATGTCACCCACTGTGGAGGCTTCATGCAAATTGTTGACAGTAGTGTTGGTTGCTGCAATTAATCGTGGACAGTTCCTCCTTAGATGAGGCTTTGCACACTCCCAACACTTTAATGGCTCGTGGGAGTTGTCCCCAAATGTATTTGTTCCCAGTCTTACTGGTTTACTGCTACCTTGCGTATTCAGATGATTGGAGTGAAAATCCTTCCTTGGGAAACTTTTTGTTGCATTCTGATAAGGAGCTAGATGGTATCCCTTCTTTCGCTGGTTTATTCCATGTTTCTTCTTATCCTTCTAGGTCTTGGGAAACTCTACCCACTGTTTATACTGGTCATAACACATTCATGCTTTCCTGAATGCCTCACTCAAGGATTTGGGGTTGTCAAACTCAATTCTGTCCCTGTAGGACTGTGGTAAATAGCTTAAGAATCGCTGGATTTTTACCTTATCCTCCCGGATGTATGGTACGAACCTTAGTAGTTCCATAAATTTATTTATAAGGTCTTCCATCATCATTCGTCCGAGTCGTAACTCATAGAATTCTTTTTTCTTCCTTTCATAATATCCTTCAGAAAGGTATTGTTTCTTAAATTACTTCTTAAAGTCAGGCCATTCCAACTGTTTCTCCTTTAATCCCTTGGCCAATTTTAGGTCCTGCCACCAAATGCTATCCTTCCCCTTTAGATTGTAGATGGCCATTCTGACCTTCATGCTACTGGAGTAGTTGTAGATTTGGAAGTATTTTTTTATGTCCAACAACCATGCCTCGACTTCTTCTCCTGTTTAAGATTCTCCATCAAAAGTAGCTGGTCTAATCTTTTTAAATTCTCCTTCAACGTGGTCTGTTTGTTTTCTTTTTATGTCCGATATGATTTTGTCTTCAGCTGAAGGTGTCCCTCAGATGAACTGTCTCCTTTTTCTGTTTTCTCACCAGAATTCATGGAGGCCCTTTTGTTGACCTCTTCCTCATGGTTATCATCTTTTGGACTTTTCTTGGTTACTATACTATGCAGCAGGACTTCATTTATCTCTTGTTGTTCCTACTGTAACAATAATTTACCTCAAAAATCACCAAAAAAAAATAATTTATTTGTACATTTATCCTTGAAAAGTTTTGAGATCTCAAGCAAGTAAGCTTTCTGTTAGAAGGCTTGAGTCTGAGGGTTTGTTAGATTCCTTATTGTCATCGACTGTCCTTGCCATTCAACTTAAGTTTTCTAATCGACGATATAATGAGTATTTACTCATCACTTCAATGTTTAATTAAGATACTGAAATGTATAAATACTCTCTTATCTGCTAGTACCTATAACACTACCACAGTCTTAACAATACAAGCAACTTTGGGGTTTTTATGACCAAAACCCTACATAGAAAAATTACGCTATGTTTGCAATACAATCGACTTGTAATACAGTCTGTTACATCCATACCTCTATCCAGGATATAGACTCTCCAACGTTCTTTTACCAGTCCATTCATTCATTATTAGAGTTGTTCCCATAACAATAAGTTTCTTCTAGGTTCCTACAGTTTTCCAAACATAACAGAGGTCAATCGGGTTTCGGCGATTATAAATGACGAACACAAAATGAAACAAAGGGGCCACACCTTTTTCCAAAAATGAAAAAATGCAGGAAGACTGTGGACTCGATACTTCGGGGCTTCGGGGTTCGGGATTTCATGTTTGGAAGTGTCAAACATTAACACACCACAACCTCCGAAAGGTGAAAAAGGAAAGTGGAACCCGCCCATTGGGGTTTCGGGGTTTGAGACTTCATGAGTTCAAGTACCCAAACAACAACATATACAAACTTTCGAAATTGCGAAAGGTGGCCAGCGTATCGGGATTTCAGGGTTCGGGATCCACAGACCACAACTCCCGAAATAACAAGAAAGGTAAGTGGGACCAACACTTCATAGTTTTCGGGGTTTGGGACTTCACGTGTTCAAGTGCTCCAACATCTCATGTAACAAACCTCCGAAATGCGAAAAGAGAGAAGGTCGGGAAAGTGCTTCTAGGTTTCGGGGTTCGGAGCTTCGTGAGTTCAAGTTCCCGAAACATCAACATAAACAAACTTCTGAAAAGAGAAAAGGAAAAGGTGAGACCCGCATTTCAGGATTTCGGTGTTTGGTGTTTCACGGTTTTCATAGCCAAACATCCAACATACAACAATTCCCGAAATTGCGAAAGACAAAGGAACATGGAACTATCATTTCGGGATTTTGGGATTTCAAATGCCAAACAACATCACCCAACAATTCCCGAATTCCAAAAGGTGAAATTGTTTGGAACCAACACTTTGGGATTTTCGGGATTCGGGGTTTCAGGGTTTCAAATGTCAAACAACATCACACTACAATTCCCAAATTTCGAAACGTTAAAGGGTGTGAGACCAACACTTCAGGATTTTGGGATTTGAGGTTTCAAATGCCAAACAACAACACACAACAATTCCTAAATTCCGAAAGGTGAAAGGGTTTGGAACCAACACTTCGGGATTTCGGGATTCAGGGTTTCGTGGTCTCAAATTCCAAACATCCAACATAAACAAACTTCCAACAAAAATGTGAAAGGAGAGAAGGTGGGACCTGCATTTTAGGGTTTTGGGGTTCGAAACTTCGTGAGTTCAAGTGCCCCAAACCTCTTATGTAACCAACTTCCGAAATGAAAAAAGTGGAAACTTCGGGGTTTCGGGGTTCGGAACTTCATGAGTTCAGAATCCATACATCAATATACACAAATCTCCAAAAGGAAAAAAGGAAGTTGTTCTAAGTGTTCCTGTTGAAAAAGAATTCAGGTAATAATTCAATGAAAACGCAAAGGAAGAGAGTACTATGCTTCTACTATAACTCTTCACACTAATTTTCATCACTCCCTGACCTTTATCCTTTGTGGGTACTCTTGATTTTTGTTTTCTGGGAGATTGAAGGTGTAGAAGGATACCCTATACCTTTACCTCACAGAACTCCGAAAGCCTAAGGACTTAAGAATTTTACATGCACAGAAGGGCACAAAGGATAAAATTTTTTGTATAAGGTAAATTCTATAATATCCACTTAGAGCCTCTTTTAATCAATGCACTAAACGTCAACAATACTAGATCTGTGCATCTATGTAAATACATGGTTAATAATATCATTTCATCAGATATTGGTCATTTAATAATGATGTTCTGAGGGATCTGAGTTTGGTTTCCTGGGGGTTTATCTACAGAGAGGGTCTGCCTCATTGTCGTTAATCTCCTCTTTTCCATAGAAATATAATTACATATGTTCTTCACATATATTCCCCATAAAAAACAAAAATGGAAAAATGTTACAGTTCCAATTTAATCAATACAATGCATCATAAAAATCATTCAGACAGAGAGTGCACATCATTCCAGTTCGGATTTAACAAGACATCGAAATAAAAACATAGTCATTCATAATAGAGAGGGGTAGATCAACATATCTGAATCCAATCCATGGGAAGACAAAGGGAACAACCACGTTCCTCCCAACCGTAGAATAGGGCATCCAAAGTCACTTTCCTGATTCACCCCCTAGCCTGACCATGAATCCATGAGGGCGAACTTGGAAACTCCTCCTCAACAATGTCCTTCAATTCCAACAGTTCTCCTCTTGCCTCAAACTTATTCAACAATGTTCATAACAACAAGAGAATTTATTTTTAGCAAGCTCCTCTTGCTTCACACTCAATCCGCAGTGTTCATAACAGCAAGAGAGCTCAGGAATCCTTTCCCACCATACTTGGCAGGGTCATGTCTCCTCGCATATGCTATTTATCCAATTTTTTTGCCCAGGTCTTTTCCCTCCTTTAGGTATTTTCGTAGCTTTCTTAATCCATGATTTTCAGGGGATTCCAGTGGCCAAATCTCTGATTTTCCACTTGTAATCATCAGCCCAAAGGCAGTTCCAACTTGTTCCCCACTCATGGAGTCATGGTCAGCTGATTTTTAACATGGTTGTTCTATTTGTCCTCCTGTAGTTAATATAAATATTTTGTTGTGATACAAGTGGCATATTCAAATAGTTAGTTGATTCCAAACATATCTCCGCCCAATAGTCATAATAATTAAATACAATTATTAAATTTGAAATTCGGAATTGCCATAAATGGAAAAAAAAATTCCAGATTTGAATTTGCCAAAAACGGAAATAAATTTCCAGCACACAAAAATAAAAAATATTTTATTTTTAGGGGATGTCACAGTTCTCCTGTATGAGGCTGTGGGAAAGAAGATCTGTAGAGTGGGCGTGCCTGCGGACGAGAAAAGGTGAACATGTGAAGATTTGGTTCCTCTGTGTAATGCAGTAAACCAGAGCTAGTGGATGAGCACTAGTGGGTGTAGCAGATCCTTTGCTATATATTGTTCAAGAGTTAGACCTACCTGTAACCCTAATTGTTATGTAAAGGGTACAGGTTGGCCCCACCTTAATGGGATTAATAATAAATGTAAAATATAATTAATCTGGTCAATATTTATTATTATAATAATAATAATAATGAATTAATGTGACTTAGAGAGGTCGGTCCTATTGAGCCAATAGACACTTTAGTTGATATGACGAGTCTAATATAAATAAAGGTAAATTCCCCATTGTGGAATCATATCATTCAAGTAATTTTGGAAATTTCAGCAAGTACATTTACTTGGGAGAAGTGCACACCTCTATTGGGTGCTAGTCTTCTAGTGTTTAAGCACCCTCTTGTGTTCTAGGACTTTCTTGGTGGTGAAGGTCTTTCTCTTGAAGAATATAGAAAAGGATTTGGTTGGGTTTTATTCCCTTGTTGAGAAGGGTTTCCTAGGATACTTCTTGTGTTCTTGTGCATGGTGTTTCTTCTTCTGATCTTGGTTGCTGCAACATTCTTGTTTATGGTTAAGACAAATGAAAATTGAAATGAACTACATGCTTAACCCATCATATTGAAATATCAACAAATATGAGGTTTGTTACATTGATCTCTCAACTAATTACATTTTCTCCAAATCGTTTAATCACCTTTGCGCATAGAAAGCGCTGGGTATGTGTTTCCTCTTTCCATCACACACTAGAGCCGAACCTCACCAAACGCATCAATTGTATTATAGCGCAAAGGAAAACATTTTTTACAAGACTAAAGGGGGCAAGAACGATGAAAAAATGTTACCTTGAGGGCCTCGCTAGAGGATTAAAAGTGGCTGGTACGCACCCTTACCACTGCCATGCGAAGTCGAGCGAGGTGGGGAGCCTACGTTGGGTGTTTTCGCCTATGTGTCAACTCTGGAAGGTACATGACAGGATTCACCATTAATGGACCAGGCCAGGAGTAAATGATTACAGGCTAGCATGGAGTAGGCTCAGACCTGACCTGTCATCCACCATAAAATGGTTTTCGAACCACTTAATTGTTGAGTCATGTTTTATCCTAGCGTTAACCCTATAATGATGAAGCTATGTTAACAGTCGGGTAGGGTTACTAATGTTTTAGTATAGTTATATCATTCTCACCTCTTGTTTAAATATTTCGCTACACTATGCTAAATTCATATGTTGTTATGGATAGTCTATATGATAAACGATATATTGTTATGGTCTTTATATGATAGTCTATATGATAAACAATATATTTTTATGGTATCTATATGATAGTCTATATGATAAACAATATAATGTTATGGATAGCCTATATGATAAACAATATAATGTTATGGATAGTCTATATGATAGTCTATAGTCTATATTGTTTATCGGAGCTAGGATATTTTGTAGAAGTGGATAATATATGATGAATGATAGTCTATTATGCGATCTAATTTGGATAGCATGTCTTGACATAGACTTAGTGGATTCCGTAAGGGCTATTATGATCATGGTCACCAACTGTTTAATACAAATAAGTGTGTGATTCATAATCCAATAATGCCGCTATAATGAAATATAAAAGTAAGAGACAAGTAGAGTTTAAATATCCTTCGACCTTTAAGAGGCATAATGACAAATAAGTAAAACTTATATGAATACATTAAAGGAATAAGATATATATAATGGATTATATTTGTGTCACAAAAAAATGTTGGAGATTCAAGGGACTTTGATGCCCCCTAACAAAAGTTTTTTATTTAGGAAATTTGGGGTACATTACAACGTGTAATCATAATTAGAAACCACTAAGACGTGCATAGAATAGTGTGACATTTACTTTGCATTATCCATGATTTCTACGCTTTCTTCCTAAGTCAGTGTAAATCAACTTGTCATAGAACCTTTCGTTTTACTCCAAGTTACATTGATACTAGAATCGGTTCTAGAAAGGTATCACATGTACAGAGGATGTCAATTGTAGAACATATGCACATGCCATATGAGAAGATAATATAGTATCAAAATAATTTGTGAAAGGTCAAAAATCACTAACTAAATAGATGTTTGGTAGCGTTTTTTTTGGGATGTGCCTACATGTTCAATTAGTACATGGTTTGGATGGTAGATGTCTGTATATTTGATACCAGTTGTTAATTTACAGTCGTTGTCACTGGACAGTTTCTACAAAGTTAATGTTCATGTGATATTCTTTAACTCTAGTAACTAAGTTTGTCTATCGCCCCTATGTGGATTGTATGTGTTATATACATGTTTCTTTAAATTTACTTTGAAATAGGAGAACCTTATAAATAGTTCATTGTGCAGGGTAAATTTCTTTAAAGGACAACTACATAGGGAATATTTAGTAACCAACACTTTTTACATGTTACTTTTCTACCACTACGCAAAATCAATAATACAAGGCATTGTACAACTCATAGAAATCCATGGCATTTACTTTGCACAGTTGCTTGATAGCCTCTGTTGTTTTTTGGATCTGACCAAATATAACTTCTACAAATCGCTTCGTAACTACGTGAATCAAATTGTTTTTTAGTATCGATGGTGTGATATGGACATTTACTTTGCACAATTGTTTAATAGCCTCTGTCTTTTTGCATGTCTGACCAAATCTATGTGCCATAAATGAATTGAGTGTCGTGCACATTAGGTTGCTTCTTAGAATTCATGGTGTCAAATGATTGCAAATGCAATTATGAGACATCATCGTACTAGGAGAAACATTATTTTCTTCTAATCGTGATGCCTCTACAAATGTTAGATGCACTTTTTCTAGAAATGCACTGTGTTTTAGAAATCTCGTTATAAAAAAACATTCTCAATGTAATTATTATTGATGATTTCTATAGTCCTTTGCATTAACTATATACACAGTTCATTCTTAGCGATGTATTCTGCATATATGCATTTGATCACTGCTATTTGCAGTTTCAATATTCGCTATCGATATAGGTTGTTGGTCATTTAACAATGTGGACAAAGTAGATGTCCCTTTCATATTATTCAAATTGGGAAAGAAACTATTCCTATGGAATTGGAGATGTGTAAATACCCTATGTAGAGAAAACAAGTGGTTTCTTTTCTTATTTTCTATACTTGTATTTTTTTCGATCTACTTTGCTATACGTGAAACATGCGAACAATACGTTACAAAATTCCAATTAGTTTATTCCAAACTTGACATTTACTTTCCACTGCCCCTGAATAGCCTCCTTCACATAGCAAATCAAATAAAACAAGTTGCAATAAATCACTTTGTTATTGACAAATTTAGGCACGTTTCTAAAAAGAGGGGCACACAACAGTTGCAAATACAAAGTGCCTCGACCCAAAATTTGTGACTTTTTTACATAGTTCAAATTTATTCTTAGCCATGAGTTTTTTTGGTCTATGTTTTGATTGGTCCTTCAAAATAATCCTATGCTTGCAGGGACATGACATAATTTGTTTTTTGTTTATTTATTATATAACTTTATTATTAATATTGATAAAGTTATGTTGGCATCCACAAGACATCATTATCTGTGGTTTAAGAATTTTAATAAATATAATGATTATATAAATGAACCAAGAATAATGTTATTCTAGTCACATAATATGATTACCTATAATTCTCTCTAATGTTCTCCTAGGTAGAAAATATGATTACATTTTTTAAAAAATTGTCTTAATTGATATAGATAATAATAAGAAGCACAAAATATAGACAAAATACCAACTATAATAATAACAAAAGATCTTATTGCGGTGCTCACAATGAAAATTTAATTATACATCTCTAAGTAATACTGGGAACAAGTGCATGTACGATAATTTAATAAGAAATTTATTTATGCAATTGTAGCATATGGTTGGAACACATGCATGTACATGTGCGCCACAAGTGAATGCATGACTTTGGAAGTTTTGATGTACTAGTTCTGAATAGATTTCTTGTATTTACTAAGTGATTCCAATGTTGAAGATGTATAATTAAGGTTCATTAACTTAATAATTAAATTTTTATTAAATTAATAAATAATTATTAATCATTTTTATTATCTCTATAGGACTATGTAAAAACATTTTGAGAATTTAATTTTATACCAATTTATCAAATACTATGTTATAAACCTTAACGACAATTTATATCATTTATGCTAATTTTAATCACAGAAAAAAGTCACAACATCTTCTTTTATGTGTTTTATCTACTAAGTATTTTCTATGCGAGAATATACATGTGCAGAGGTGTGGAATCTATATAGTCCTCTTTTATTAAATTTGTAGTTAACTTTTATTTTTAACATGTAAAAATCATTTTGTTATTAATATGAATATGCATAATAATATTTTGTTAACCATAACATTGGTAACTATTAGAGTGAGTGTTAGCTTCACATAGATATACCTGTGCAAAAGTACATAAGTTATATATGTGTGGACAATATGTTTGTGAGAGGACCTATAATTAAATTTCATTATAGGATTTAGCAATAAACTTTTGTTAGATTAATAAATAATTATTAGTCTTTTAATTATTTGTATAGGACTATATTAAAAAAATTAAAAAGATTTTAAATATCTATACAGACTATATGTGTTGCAAAAGATACACATAAGTTTAAAACCAAATACAAACCCACAAGGATGAGAACCCAGAGGGTGCAATTCCCAAGCACTACATGTCACCTCAGCCATGGTTGTGCCTCAGATGACCAATTGTGGAGCCAGGGCTGAACCCTCGGCCCACATTTGCAGAGGAAGAGGGAGTCGGGGAGGATTAATGTGTTTTTTGTGAGTGAGATGGGGAAGGGTAGGGTTTGAGAGCAGAGGAAGAGAAAAAACCATGAGGGAAAGCCTGGCGAATGAGGTGGATGAGAAATAGTTTGGTTATAGTCTTTTCATTCTGGTGTTGAGGAGGAGGCAGGTGGGCCTTAAGAAAATCCCCGTGCATGTGGAACCAAGTCCCCATGTTGCCTTTCCCTTTATTATGGATTTTGTGTTTTCCTTATACGTTGTGTTCTATTTAAAATTAATTGTTTTAGGACAACAAGGGTCCTCACACAGTTTCAAAAATGGCTAAGTAAAAAGGAATTTGGCTAAGAAATTATAAATAGATATTGATTTGACACAAGATTTGCATCTAGAGTTTTGCATTGCAGTCTTTTACCTACTTGCCCTTTTTTCTTGCCAAAGTGAAGAAAAACACGTTCCCATAAATGCTTCGGTTATAGTGCAGATTACATCCCTTGTGAGAATCTATGTTGTGAAACTATTAAATATTGTCATATTTGAGAATATGCTTGCATATAAAAATGTTAAGTCATATAAGTTGTGTATTACTTATGGGTTTGTGAAAAAATTTCCATCCATGGGAAACACCCTTCAAATGGGAACATGGTCTACATTTGGGCCATATAAAAACTATTAAAATAAAACATTATGACTAATATTGAAATAAATATAAAAAATTATTCCTTAAACTTGAACAAGAGAGATAAAAGGAAATGAAAGAAATGAGAAAAACCGAGGAACAAGCTCCTAGTATATTTCATAGCCGAGAATGTTTTTCCTATAGTTAATATGCTTCTTCCATTTGATAATTGTTAGACTAAGTTTAGTTGTACAGGGGATACACCTATATGGAGGTGCAGAAGCTATATGTGTGTTGTTATGCATACATGTATAGCTTTCTCACCTTCAAGCAATTGTATCCCCCATTATATGATCTTCACAGATATTAAAGCTTGTCATCTCCATATTTAATATTGTGCATAGGTTTGATAGGTGATAGTATTGGGGATAAAAATTCACTAGAGGGAGGTGATGGAAAGAGGAGTTGGTTAGGGTTTGGATCGAGGAAAGAAATAGAAAATAATGCAAAGAACATGGGCGCATAAATCGAGGAAGGAGTGAAACTAGGAATGGATTGAGGAAGGAGTGGAACTAGCACAACAATGGAGGGAAACAAGAAGGAGGTGACATAGCCTCAAGGGGAAAAACAAGGTATGTACATAGTAACCTAGGCAACAAAAGAAGGGAATAAGAATTCATTTAAGGAAGCAGTGTTAAGGGTACCCAACCCAACTACCAAAGACAAAGGAAAGTACAAGGCATAGCTAGCATAAAAAGAGGGACAAATCCAAGATCATGAAAAAAAGTTGAAAAATGGATGTCTTCCAAAAATTACGGAGAACCCGAGGTATGAGGCCACATTGTCGCCTATCAGAGAGTACATCTAGTATATGAAGGAACACACACTCATTGGTAATTTTATGGGACTCTAACCATCAGAGAAATCACTCATGATATGGGTTCAAACCTAATGGATATTCAAAGGCAACATGGACATCAAATTGGGATCGAAAGGATTCTTTATGGTAGTTTTATCTCACTCCACTAATAGAAGTAGAATATTTTATGAAGGGCCATATTTATTTAATTCAGTTGGTTTACATATGAGATACTGGACCAAGAGGATAACCCCTAAGAATGAGGACTTCACATCGACCCTAGTTTGGATCATATTATACTCTTTTCCATAGGAATTTTGGCATCATTAAATTCTAGCATGAATAAGAGATACACTAGGCATGTATTTCAAAACATCAGAGATAAAAAGAATAGTAAAATACGCTTCATCAGCATGAATCTGCATGTACATGAATGTAGCCAGAGCCTTACCATAATCAATAGTGATATCATTTCAAGACCAACACTAGATCCAGCCTATATATTATGAGCACATACCCTTTCAATGCATAAAGTGCCATGAACATGTACATTTATACAAGGATTGTCCCCAAAACACAAGCCCAAAAAAAAACAAGGGGAGAGAGGAAAAATATGGGGAGGGATTTACAAAGATTCCTAATATGAGGAAGGAAGTGAAAAAGGGAGCACATAACACAAGAGAGACATCAAAGAAAAGTTTGAACAACTTCCAGGCACTAGCAGTTGGAGAGAAACCAACCACAAAGGGAGAGAAACAAGAAGAGATCTTTTCTATCCTCATGATAGGTCTGGTCCCAAAATATAGGAAAAAATAGGAGATTCTGAAACGCCACAAAATGGAACCAACAAGCCCCACAAATATTGAGAAGGAAGATGAAAATATACTGAAAGAAATATCATACATAGAGGGATATCAAGAGGAAATGGAGGAGGAGGAGGAACCACAAAACATGGAGTTGGAGGAATTGGAAGTAGATCTCAAATCCCTCATTCAAGTCCATGGAGAGAAGGATATAAATAAGATGCAGGGGAGCCAAATTAGACAACTATACCAATATATAAAGAAATGAGACGGTAAGAAGGGGTGCCAAGAGACACCCACAACCTCGACAAACATATTGGGGATAAAAATAAACACCCTCAAGAACCCAAAAAAACCAACAGGGGAGGAAAAGCGAAGAGATCAAAAGAGCCACAAGCAAGTCCTGGAGTAAACAAGAGTCTTAATGATATATTCAGGGTAGGTAGTTTGGATTCCATAGAAGTACTTCCATTCCCAACCAAAGTGTTAAGAATGAAGGTAATCCCATGGAATATAAGGGGACTAAGGGCACCATCAAAGAAAAGAATGTTGAAAAGGAAGATAACACAAGAAAAAACAAATTTTTATGTTATTACAAGAGACTAAGTGTGATGGATATACAATGGGCAAGATAGCCCAAAAAATATGGAAAAATAGTTAAATGATTTGTATAGAAGAAGAAGGAGCGATGGGGGGATTAACAACAATATGGAACCCAACTAATTTCAAAGTGGAAGGGGTGTATCAATGTCCAAGGATCCTGACCGTACACTATTAGGACCTTAAAATGGGGGAAGAAGACTACATATCCAACACATATGGACCCCCAAATCTGGATGCAAAAAGAGGATTTCTAGGAACCCTTGTACAACTAGGGAAAATCTTGGAAGATCATCATTAGATAATAAGAGGAGACTTTAACCTCATAACAACCCTAGAGGAAAATAAACGAGGGGTTAGAAAACTAGAGCTGGAAAATAAAAGATTCAAGGAAGTTATGGAGGAAATAAACCTGGTGGATCTCCCAACTCAAGGGGTCATTTTCACGTGGAATAATCACCATGGGGGGTTAAATCATGTGACTGAGAGGCTATATAGGTTCCTGGTTTCTGGGAAATTCTTTTAGCACTCTCAAGGACTAGGAACTGAGATCTTACCCTTTCTAGGCTCAGACCACTGGCCAATCCTTTTCAGTTGGGAGACACAAACCCCCCAGTGCCTGAAACCATTTAGATTTGAGAAATTATGGAAAATAATACCATAATTTCTCCCTATGATTTCAATATGGTGGAACAATCAACCCAACCTTTATGGGACTAAAATGTACCAATTCCAGCAGAGGCTAAATTACACAAAAACATGCATTAAAAAATGGAGCAAGGAGTTTTTCGTAAATATCTAGGAGGAAAGGAGAAAATTAGAAGGTAGAATGGAGGCGTTGCAAAAACAAATCATCCACCATGGTCTATCCCTACTTTTGGAACTAGAGGAAACCCAACTCCAACATGAAATCATGGAGAGAGACATCCAGGAAGAGATCCTTATTCGGAAAAAATCTTGGGTTCAATGGCTTCAGGAAGGAGACATAAACACCAAATTCTTCCATAACTCCATTCTATGGAAAAAAATACAAAACATGATAGAAATTCTCTAGAAAATAAATGGCACAGTGGCAAAGAGCCATGATGATATTGAATCAGAGTTCATGAACTAATATAGGACCCTTCTGATAAAATCATAAGGAGACAGGATGACATAAATCCACCAGATTATAAAGGCGATTCCAGCTTTGATATCTGTAGAAGAAAAAAATAGCCTCACTCTCCAGATATCTATGGAATAGGTGGAGGAGGTGGCCATGGAGATTCCTATGGGAAAACCCTCAGACCAAATGGGTTTATGTCGAATTTTTTTAAAACATATTGGAGAATCATAGGTAGGGATGTTTAGGAGGTGGTTAAGGAATTAAGGAAAGGACAATCATTGCTTTAGGAATTCAATGCCACCTTCTTGACCCATGTCCCAAAAGAAAACAGAGGAAGAATGAAAAATAAGTTCCGCCTGATCTCTCTATGTAATGTAATCTACAAGGTCATCATGAAGGTCATAGATAACAGGTTGAAACCCATCCTACACTAAATTATATCCCCGTAACACAGAGGGTTTTGTGAAGGTAGGCATATCATGGATGACATAATAGTGGCTTATGAAACCATCCACTACTTGAAAAAGAAGGGGCATTCGAGTATGTTGATAAATATATACCTCTAAAAATATTATGACAGGATGAATTTGGACTTCCTATGGGAAATTATAAAATATTTCAGGTTTGATAACGAGTGAATTTCTTGGATCATGGATCTGATCACTTTTTCCTTTTTTTCGATTCTGATCAATGGATCCCCCTATGAAAATTTTAAGGTTTAAAGAGGAATCATATAGGGGGACCCCCTGTCCCCCTTCCTGTTCATAATCTTGGCCAAGGGACTTGGTAGATACATTAAGAGATCCATAGATGTAGAGGATTTGCAAGGTCTGCAAATCACACCAAACTCAAAAGATCTCACCCATCTCCAATTTGTGGATGACACTCTACTTTTTGGGAATCCCACAGTCAAGGAAGCCTGTATGATTATAAAGAACCTAAATATCTTCATAACAGCGTTGGAAATGGAAATCAATGAAAAAAAATCCAAATTTTACTGTTTTAACACCCTATATCTATATAGAGGAATATTTCCCGCTTTCTTGGTTTCCAATGAGTGATTTTTCCTTCCTCCTATTTGGGCTTACCCCTCTGAGAAAAATCTACCAAAGACTCTTCCTGGAAAAAAATCTTGTGAAATATTGATGACCGATTAAACAAATGGTCCCACCACTTCCTTTATTTCCCCACTAGGATTATTTTGATAAATTTAGTCCTTTCGGCCATGCCCCTCTACCTTTTCTCAGTTCTGGCGACTCCCACAACCATCCTTCAATAATTATGATCCATCCAATGGAAGTTCCTCTAGGGTGGGGAGAAAAGGGAAAGGAAATGGGCCTTGGTATCCCGAGAGACCATTTTCTTTCCTAAATATCAAAGGGGGTTAGGAATCAAAGATCCTCTTAGGACATGCGAGGATTCAGTAGCCAAGTTATTCTGTAGATGGAACGAAAATCCAGAGGACCTGTGGGCCTAGATATCAACTCAGAAATATACCCATAATTCTCAGGGTAATGATAAGATCTTTATGGATGGTATGCAGCTAGGATCCTTTATTTGGAACTATGCCTGGAAGAACACAGGTACAGTGAAAAACCAAAGTTTTTGGGAAATCCATGATGGAAAATCGATGTTATTCTGGGATGATGCATGGGAACAATTACCAACCATAGAGGATAAGGAGACCACTCTCGAGCTTCAAAGAGAGATCAAAGAGGCGGTTTGGACCCTTGTTCATCACTACTAGGAGAACTCCCAGAACCCAGAGGAAATAGAAGTCAGATAGTGGAAAAACCTGGAAAAATGATCAAATACCTGGTTAGATCCAGGTAGAATGGAAATGGAGTAGATGTTAACCCAAAGGATAATACCCTCGAAACTAGACCCATACATCTTGAGGTGGGGGAAATAAGGGAATGGGAATTTTACAGTTAAAGAAGCATATCACTAGCTACAAGAGTTTACATATATCAATCCAAAGGAAGTATAGAAAAAATATGGAGTACTCACCATTGGCCAAAAATCACAACATTTTTATGGTTAATGTCTCACAGGAAAGCACTAATGTGGGAAAAAATAAAAATAAGAATATTTGAAGGTCCTTCCATATGCATGATGTGTAGAAAAGAATATGAAACAAGAAACCACTTGTTCAACGAATGAAAAGAAGTGTCAGAGCTATGGGACAAGGAAGAAACAATATTCAAAATGTCAGATATAATTTGACATGACATAACAAAATTGTAGAAGAATGGTGAGAAGAATTGTTTAGAAACAAAATATTAAATAAGCTATGGACAATATTCCCTGGGTTCGTCTTCTAGAAAACTTGGAAAGAGGGAAACTACAGGATCTTTCAGAATCAATCCAACAATCCCAGCCATACGTAGAAAGGTTACTTGGGGAACCTACATGAATCAATCACTTCCTCAATATAGAAAGACGAAGACTGGAATCCCTCTGGAGCAGAGATAGAGATTCTGAAAATCTGGCAGATACCACATATCAGACCCAGATAGAAAAGAAATAGAAAGTCAGGGAGCATGGCTAGAGGAAAAGAGAAATGGGAACCTCCCTCGCAAGGTTTCATAAAATTGAATTATGATGGAGCGTTAAATGGGAATTCGGGCCAAGCAGGAGGAGGAGGCATATTTATAGAGTCAATAGGGAATATCATGTATGGATACTCCATTTGGTTGGGGCTCAACTCCAAGAACAAATAAGAACATAGTGGAGTGCTCGTGGGACTAAGGTTGGAAAAGGTGCTACGGTATAAAGCTTTGATCATAGAAGGAGACTCCAATATTACCACAGAGGGCCTTAGGAAAATAATAAATGGTTTCAACCCAAAAAGGGTTTCATAGGACTGGTGACTATCTTATGGATACATGGAGATATCTAGAGCCATTAGAGAAAAATCCATCATCTTCCCTAGTCATGTCAAACATAGGGGAAATGAAATGGTGGATCATTTGGAAAAAGTGGCGGTACACCAAACTCCACATATGGACAAGTGGAGATGGAACGATGTGGGCCAAGGTCCATTAAGAGACACAATTTCTAGGTTATTGGAGTTCGATTCCCATGTTCGCAAGGAGGAGACAAATGGCAAAGTGGAACGATATGGAGGGACACTTTCCGTTTCCTCATGTTAAATGACAAATGATGAACAAAAGGTTCATGGGAACTGAGAGCTGGACCCCATCCTGACGAAAGAGAAAGTAATAGTGTCACTCATTCCATTCGTAGAAAAGAATAATGACAGGGGGAGGAAGATCTAGGATGATATAGGGAAGTCATAGTTAGTATGATATGTTATCAGTATGATGCCAATGGAATTTGACACTAGTACTTGGGGCATCATCGTGAGGAGAGGAGAGGAAAAAATGCACGGGATAATGAAAACCCACTCTAAGTCAGGAAGGAAAAGTCGTCTTCTCGGCAGAATGGGTAATTCTATTCATAGGAAGTACCCCGGTAGGCCGTAGGGACAGAAAAAGGATGAGTTAGAGAGGCTTTGGAGAGCCTGAACAGGGATTTAAAAAGGATTAGTAAGGAAAATAGGGAAGTTCAGAGGGAATATTCTGGAAGGGGTCCTTTTCCCCTGTCATAGAGGAAAAATCCCCTCCGAGCTATGAACTAAGGGGGGCTCTCCCAATTCTCACACTAAATCTAGCATAGGATGGCCTGTTAGAATAAGACCAAAGCTCTGTTGGTGAAGGAAGAGGGTGGGAAGGAAGATGGACGTAATATATTTGGGAAACACGAAGAGGATACAAGGCTAGCCCCAACTAGTTTGGGTAAAAGCATCAGGTTTAGGCATTCGGGATCAAAAAACCCAGAGAGTCGAGCACCAACCCTCCTAGAGGAGGATCCACTTGACAACCAGAACAAAATCGACCATGTTAGAGGCCAAGGAAAATTTCTAGTCTAGAATCTCGGACAAGGAAAAGTGGAAAATGGAGGGGCTACAGAGGGCTATAAATATAAAGAGATAAATGAAATCATAACAAGAAATCCTATCCAAGGCTCGAGAATGGGTCCCGGACCCTCTTAAGATGAGGAAAAGGGAGACAAAGTGCTTCAAGTTGACTGAGATGCACTGGCGCACCAAAGACATAATCGCGTAGGCGATGGATCTATAGCAGAGTGAAGTCCTCCAAGCATTGGCTCAACAACAATAGGATAATGAACAACACAGACAATCGGTAAGACTCCTAGAATCCAAATTTGAACTTTTATCCAAGAAGAAATTTGGTGTTTCATTCATTGAAAAATATCATCATGAGAAGCCACACTAAACAATGCCTCAACAGAAAAAGGCATACCTTCTGGGGACCCAAGAGAGCCCCATTGTTATTCAACATAAGGACCATGAACACCAGCCTGCCATAGGCCTAGAGGGTTCGTCTAAGACTTGGGGGTATCTCAACACCATCCCTTGGCGAAGTCTCTCCCCTGGGGGGGAAATGTAGCAATCAAAGTTGGGATAGTAGCACTGGCTAGCGAACCATTTTTTCCATTTCAGTTTTGAACTTTTCTATTTTGATTAATTTGGTATGGGAAGTATACTCTCTTGGAGTGGATTTTGATGGGATGTATACCCTCTTGGGACTAAGATCCATAACTCATGGGATAGTAGCAAAGCAAGGAAAGATGTGCCCAGTTGTTTGGGGGAAATTTGGGATGTAAGGTTCTTTTGGGGGAAATTAGGGTGCCTATAGGAATCAGATGGAAGGAACCACAATATGTAATAATATGTACAATATTAATAGAATTACGTAGTGACTTTAATATATATATATATATATATATATATATATATATATATATATATATATATATATATATATATATATATATATATATATTGATAAATGATATTTTAAATCTTGTCATATTTGAGAATATTCTTGTATATAAAAATGTTAAGTCATAAAACATATGTGGGGAGACTTTTGTATAGGTATATCCATGCACAACATGTGTCTGCAGGTGTATATGGTATGTGAAGAGACTTTATTTTGATGATTTGTCTGCTTTGTAGATTGTAGTTATTTGACATTATTTGTGGTATTTTAATAATGTTAATTAATTATTTATTGATTATGTGGAATGTGCAATGCACAACTACTTATGTGAAGATACTTTTGTGTTGCTTATGTATAGAGACTTTTGTGTATGGGTACTATGTACAACTAGAGGATATATCTCTACTAAATTATATATTGTGCATAGATTTTAAATCTTGCCATATTTGAGAATATTCTTGTATATAAAAATGTTAAGTCATAGAATGTATGTGTGGAGACTTTTGTATAGGTATATCCATGCACAACATGTGTCTGCAGGTGTATATGGTATGTGAAGAGACTTTTTATTTGATGATTTGTCATCTTGGCACATCGTTATTAGTTATTTGACATTATTTATTAATTATTTATTGTTAAATAATTAATTATTTATTGATTATGTGGAATGTGCAATGCACAACTACTTATGTGAAGATACTTTTGTGTTGCTTATGTATAGAGACTTTTGTATGGGTACACAACCATACCTTTGCGAGGATATATCTCTACTAAATTATAAATAAATAATTTTAAATAATGCTCTGTGGGAATATACATGTACAATTATCTTTGCAGATTGCATTTGGCTCATTATTAATAAAAAATTAAAAAATAATATTAAATAATTATTTATTTAATAAATTGCACATTGTATATTGGACAATGGACATTAATAAATAATATCATACCTATGCAGAGATATACCTATCTAGAGATGTGGACAAATATTCAAAGAAAAAGTCTCCGGACATATGATGTTCTACTAAATTTTACTATACACTTAACAATTTATTTATTTATTACAAAGTTTTATGCTATATGGTTTTATCTTATTCTTATCGTTGTCCTCTTTCCATATACAATAACGATTTTTTTCCTTATTATATGTTTTATCTTTTGAGAAAGACTATAATGCATTTAATTATATTAATTTTCATTCTTCTAACACATACATATGTTACTTGTCATAGAGTTGTAGCATCATACATATACAATATATATGACTCCAAGGTAGTTGTTGCAGTGTGAGTTTCCAATTATTCATTGCAAATGCTTCAAGGTTTGCAATGAAAGAAATAGAGGTATCACTAGTACAATAGGGACAACTAACTATACAACACTCCCTATTTTTTCAAGCATCTCTTTCTTGAGAAGGAATCATATTCAGGGAAGGGAAACTAACCCTACAATGGAGATTAGTGAAATAAATACAATATCCATAAAGGTAATCTCGTTTTTAATGTATCAAATCTTAGGGTTATCAAACTATGAATGTGTAGTGAAGATGAAGCTTTGTAAACAAGGAGATCTAGTTAGTTTAGAACATTGTTAAATTTATTTAGACATAGTCGGGCTCAAGAGAAGTAATGGAGTCATGTGAAGGATGGAAACAAAGAAAAGGGAAATAGCTAGGTATCTATGTACAAGGTGTAAAGTTAAAATGAAATGGATAAATAAAATAGGTGTTTGACATTAACTATACATTATAAAATATTTAAGTACCAATGCAATGCATACAAATGTCTCAAGCACTTGCAAGAGTTCAAATTATTTGTAACTTCTTTGGTAAAAATGTGTATATGCAAACCAAGGCATTGTTGGATGTCGCATATCCATATGTGAAGACATCTTGCATTTTGAATATGTGGATGCCAAAAAACAGGATATTTATTCTATTTTATGAGAACTCTGTGGAGAAATCACGCAAGTCATTGCACTTCGATCCTACACTTGCGCATCACGACACTCCTAATAGTTTACATAGTTGCAAAATGAGATCTTATTTTCAATCCACTAAACCCAACGGAAGGTTCATTTTAATTGATTACCTGTATATGCACTTTTACTATTCATCAGAATGTCGAACAAGAGAAGCTACATTATAAATATTGGTTGTTTATAGTTGCGCCAAAGTTATGCACAATTTGTGCCATATATGTATTTTAGCTTAAATGTCTGCAATTTACCAATTTTCTTGTTTTCTATTTCAATTCCATATAAGTATGGACATAAGTGTTGCACGATAAGAGAGGTTAGATTATGATTGGGTTTAGATTTTATATTTGTTTGAAATGTGTGGAGATCAGAAAATTCGTCAGAAATAAAACATGATTTGCATTCATTTCATATAAAAAAATTCTTTTTCTTTAATGATGCAACATTTAATGTGTTGTTCCTTATGTGATTAGAATTTTTCACAGGTATATGTGCAAAGACTTTTGCACAGGTAGATCCCAGCACAAATATGATTACGATTTATTAAATAATTAATTATTTAATATTATTTGATTTATTAAATAATTAAATAATTCATTATTTAATATTATTTGTTAAGAACAATTTATTATATAATTAATTATTTAATATCAGTTATTAATTAATTATTTAATATTTATTATTAATTAATTAATTAATATTAATTATTTAATATTGTAATGTGCTATGTGTGGATATATTATGCACAACTATTGTTCCACACCCATACATCGAATGTGAAGACACTTTTTCTTTGACAATTTATCTGCACTTTTGGACACGTATATAGCCTCATAGGTATGGTATTATTTATTAATGTACAATTTATTAAATAATCAATTATTCAGTATTATTTATTAGTTATTTAGTATTACAAAATTGATTATTCATTAATTAATTAATATTAAATAATTAATAATTAATTAATATTGCAATGTGCAATGCACTACTTGCTATGGTTCTTAATAAATAATTAGTAAATAATATTGAATACTTAATTATTTAAAACATTTCAACCATAGTTGTGTGAGGATATGGTTGTGCATTACAATATTGAATAATCATATCCATGCATAGCTATGGTTCCTCACATCGCATATGGCTCATTATTGATAATAGATTAAAAAATAATATTAAATAATTAATTACTTAATAAAGAATAAATACTTTTTTTACTCATATATGCATGGGTAATGGACATATGTGTGTGCATGGTATATCTATATAATTAATAACTACTTGACAAATAATACTAAATATCGCACATATGATTTAGGGAAACAGAATAATAGATGCACTGAGATAATGTATGGGTACAAAGCCATGTTGTGGGGCGATACACCAATGGAGAAGTCTCCGCACATAGGAAGTGAAAAAGTCTTTGCACTTAAGCAAGAGCACATTGCACATTGGAATATTAAATAATTAATAATTATTTATTTATTTAGTATTAAATAATTAATAATTTATTTAGTATTAAATAATTAATAATTTATTTAATATTAAATAATCAATAAATAATATTAAATAGTTAATAATTAATTAATTATTTAGTAAAGTGCACATTTCATATTGTACATTGCACATTAATAAATAATACCATACCTGTGCGATGTTATACCTATTCACATGAGCGCACAATTCATCAAAGCAAAAGCCTCCTCACATAAAATGCACGCGTATTGGACCTGTGCAGAGGTGTGGAAAAATTTTCAAAGAAAAAGCCTCTAAAGATATGATGTACTAATAGGTTTTACTCCACATTGGACATTTTTTTTTCTTATTTTTTCAAAGTTTTATGCTAACTGATTTTATTTTATTCTAATGATTTCCATCTTTGCGTATACAACAATGCTTTTTTTCTTTGTTATATGAATTAGATTTTGACAAAGACTATTGATTATCTATGCATATAGTTATTTTATTTTATTTTAAGTAAAAAGAGGTAGATCCTATTATATTACTGGAAAAAATAAACATTCATCTTGAGGCTGCCAGTTATTCCGCCGAATTAGCGAAAACCAGAATAGTTGGGGGCCTTGGATGTCCATGTCCAAAAAGAGGTGGTCTACCATCAGTACTTCCCATAGGAAAGTAGGACAAGCATCGACCTATAGTCTTGTAACAGCCCCACCGCTACGACGACAAGCGACAACATAGGTAAAAAGTAAATAATTTTTTTTTTTTTTTAATGCACTAGGAAAGTACTGACAACAAATCAATCACAAAAACTCAACTCGGTGACTTCAAATGAAGGAGGACGCAAGTAACATAAACCTCCATGGCGAGCGAGAAAAATAATATCAACAATCATTAATTACAAAAGTGTCCATGCGTAGGAAGTAAACAACTAGATCCATCACGCAGTACATTGAAATCCCATTTCACAAGAAGGATAATATCTAAGACTATCATCATGACATTAATTCCCATACACGCGAGAATCCCACTATCTAACATCGTACATTACTTTATAAGTCGGCGCGCGCAATCGATTTTATTAACTGAATCCTTCACATGTTAACATTCTTCTAAAGGCACAAGGGTAATCAATTTTGTTATAAAAGCGTAAAAGGTTAGAATTCCTCAATAATAATAATTCCACATTATTTTAGGGTGCAAGGTCAACTAATAAATCATGCTTCACCATAGCCTGAATAAATATACGGAACTCACCTGAGGTAAAAATAAGCTTCTTCCACAAGCAACCATCTATTACTTTTTCCTTCGGTTGCGTAACCTACCCAATTCTTATTTATTATTTATGTGCAAGTCACATTATAAACTCTCTTGAATGATTAAAATAATTCAATAAATGTGTAATCATTAAATAAAATACTTACTAAGTCAGTAGCATAAAAATACCTATCGCTCAATACAGTAGATCACTAAGAGAATCATTAATAAACATGAAATCCTTTGTGCTTTATTTCCTTAAAGCTCCCATTATATATTAGATGTTGTATAGAATAATATATATAAGTTCTAATATATCTAGTGGTCATCCAAATACTTTAAGAGGGAGTAAAAGCATTTTAATTTCTCAAAAATAAATTGAAGGTTGTTCTACTAACTTAGTGAAAATCACCAAGCTCATTATCCTATCATTACTTCCATGTCCACCACAAGAAGAAACTTAATAACAAATCCATTTACCATTTTAATCGAATAATCAATAATTTCACATCAATCCCTTTATCCATATGAATTAAAAGAAACAACTTAATACTAAACAAGTTGGGACATACAATCCCTTTACCATTAAAATTTAAAAGGGTGTTAACTGCAATAAATTCTAAACTGTAATAGAACTTAACTGAAATATATACTCACTTCTAACTACCACTGAAGTTATAATTCAAATTTAGGATCGTATCATATATAAATTAAACCAACCATCATTACCATGGAATGGTTTTCTAAGTTATAAATGTTCTTGAGTTGTAATTCAAGATTTTAAGCTAGCCACAATTAACTAAATTATTTATGAGTTAGAAGTTCTAGTAACCACAAAATTACATTTGTTCCTTCCATAAAATCAGGAGTAATTCGATAACACAGTCGTCAACAAAATTGGAAACTCGTGGCGAACTGTCTGCGTCACAGTCCACAATTAAAGGCGATCGGGGTGTGGGAAATGACTGGAACAATGCAGTTTCTGTAGTTTTTACCTATTTTGCGGAAACAACCGTGCCAACCATAAAATATATTTTTCCTTTATCCTAGGAGCGGAGGTATCATGGAATTAGAAGAATGTTATATATTAATTCTAATTTCAGATGCATAAATACTAAATATATTATAATATCAATTTGGCAGAGAGGAATAAGAATAATCTGGAAAAAAAAAAAAAACTTTGCTGAGTTATTAACTCATTCTATTATTCAAATATTAAGTAACATAGGAAAACAAGTACAACACCTTGCTGTCACCGATTTCTAGATAATTGTTGTAGGGTAAATGGTTTTTCCGGATGCACGGAAGGGTGCTACATCCAGACATGGGCATGACAAGCAACCTGAGAATCGACACAATGAAAAGAGCACAAATCGTGGTTGCTCATCTGTTGAGCACACTGTCAGTCTGCGGTCAACACGCCCTCTAAGGAAGGTTTGGTCGTTGCCCAGTCGAGCTAGAGGTGGTTGTGTTTAAACAAGAATAACAACCAAAAGGGCAAGGATCCACGTCTACCCTCTGTCTTACACTGGAGGAAAATCGCAGGTCATACATAATGGCAAATCGTGTGCAAACACACAATCTCTGTCAACTGTTAACTGTCAAACGTGGGCATTTTCAGTCGTGGAAATAAACATAAAACAAATTTGTACGATAGAATCTGTGACAGTTAAGAATGGTGAAAAAAAAATCAATGCAACAACATAGACAAGATTCAATCGTTGTCCCTAACCAGATGCCAACACCGCGCAAGTTGATCAGACACTAATGTATCTAATCCCAGGGTACTCAAATAAAACATAGTTTAGGAAGTTAAAGCATTTGTCCTCCCTTATTTTTATTTCCCTTTTCTTCTGACGCCCAAGTGCATAATGGAACTAAACTCTGTTAAGTTTCAGGATACCAATGTATAAAAATAAAAACAACGTAGAGTGCGATCAAGTCTTTTCCTAATGAGGATATCGATAAAACTACAGGCTGAATTTAGATCTTTTACATCATCAGGACACCAATAAAATTTCAAACCGAATTTAAATCTTTTCATCACCAGGATATCATTAAATTGCAGACTGAAATGAATATACCAATATACCAATATGTAAACAGAATAGAGTGAGATTAAATTTTTCCCGCTTTTTTTTCCATTACCCGGATATCATTAGATTGCAGACTAAAATGAATATACCAGTATACCAATATGAACATAGAACAAAGTGAGATTAAATTTTTCCTTTTTCATTACCCGGATATCATTAGATTGCGGACTGAAATGAAATTCTTTACTTTACCAGGATATCCATCCACTCAGCCAATAGAAAGGTAACGCAAGGGTCCAATGGAAGAGGTCATGGAGATGATCGCAGGGGAAAACCAACACGACGCAGAATTTCCATAAGCAGAGGTACTTTGCTAGAGGGCGCAAGACAACAAGCTGCCAAGGACAACACCAAGGGTAGAAGAATGGGTTCGTCCTTTGCTTCACCATCCTCGCATAGAAAAGCAGGGCGTTTAATCTTAGTTCTCTGATCCAGAGAGAGAGAATTTCAGATAAGCTCCTGGCCGACTACTCAGGCGAGGACTGGTGTACTAGGGATGAAGGAAAACATTTGCAAGGTTCACAGTCAAACATCACAGTTGGGTATGTGTTATATTCTTTGCACGAGTAGTAGAGTCTGAGCGCCTGCACCGGGTCCATAGGGGGGTAAGAGGGGGGTGCAGGGGGGTGGAGCCCCCCGCGCGGGGGTTTGGGGGCAGCGCCCCCAAAAATTTTTTTTTGGGCCAACATATTTTCGCCGGTTTCGGGCCGACATATTATCGTCGGGCCGACATATTTCCGGGATGACATATTTTCGGGACCACATGATATTAGGTGGTTTTCGCACATGGTTTTTTCCGATGGTTTTCTATTTCCGGTTAAGGAATTAGGGTTTTGGACTAATACAGGTCATTGGGTTAGGGTTTTGGATGCCGCTGGCTCCTATATGTATATTGTATTGTAAACAATGTAACACAATGTGTATCAATATAATATATGCTGGTTTTCCCGGTTTGGGTTTTCAGGTGAAAAATCTCTATGTAATGTTTGTATTTGCCATTGCATCTTTTCTGTTCTTTTCTGAATATCATTTTGCAATAGATATTGTACAAGGTTAGTATTTACAATCACAAGGCGGTCACGACAGGCCAGAAGATGAAGGTCACGTAAATCAATCAACCAATCATTCAGCTAGGCTATAAAATTTCAGTCATGAAACTAGACAATCAACTTGCCTACTTAAAACACATGCAGATCTAAATCATACATCCTACAAAATTCTATCATTCAACCAAAAAGCGTACCGTGGCATGTTCGCTTGCTCCGAGTGTCCTCTGCGCACTCCGTGCAACTCCCGCTCGTCGATCGTCGAGACTACACCGGTACCTCCCAACCAATGCTAGGGGTACTCTCCTTCCCCCTTAGCTCCCCGAGCTGCAAAGGGGCCACACACTATCTAGATGGTATGTCTAGCTTCCCAGCTCGCTTCGCAAGGTCGAGCTACCACTCTTGTCCACACCTCTCCCTCAACCTCTCTGGACATCGTGTGTGGCCCCTTTAATCCATATGTGAGTTTGGTCGACAAGCTATCATCAGCCTGCATCATCAACAATCGTGTCAGATCATGTCCACATCATATCATCAAATCAATGAAATATCACAATAAATAAATCATCCCAAATAGAACACTCCCTGACTCAATCTGGAGTCCAAGGGGTTCCATTGATGCCTTTGCATCCTCAAGGTCCAAAACCCTGAACACTCAATAAAACTAAGTCAATAGTACCTGTCTATGTCAAAGAAGTAGAACATCATGTCAGCTATCATAAAACATCATAATCAAGGATAAATGTTTTAACATCATAAAAGTCCAGATCACTTGCGAGCAAGTGTCCTCAAAGAATAAGTTTTCTCAGTGCGCCAGAGAGGGATGTTACATACACCCCCTCTTGGTCTAAACTTCATCCCGAAGTTTCTCAGTATAAATGCTGAAATAAAAGTACCACAGTATCATAAGTATATCTATCAAAAAAAAATGGGAACTGTTGGCGCATATCATATGCGTCCTCCCAGGTCGTCGAGTGTGGATTATAACTGTCCCACTCGACCTTGACCTGATCTATCATTCGACGTCATAACTGGAGAACGCGACGATCCAAGATGCGGACCGGCTCAGCCCTGAGTGCTCCCTCGTCCGATACCTACAAGGAACTCATGCCAATCACGTGTGTAGGATCACTAATATAATGTCTCAAAACAAATACATGAAAAACATCGTGCATACGCCTCAAAGAATGAGGCAAGGCTAGTCGATAGGCCACGGGCCCCTTTCTCTCCACAATATCGAAAGGTCCCACGAACCTAGGAGAGATTTTAGCTCCCTTTCCAAACTTGATTGAACTCTTATGCGGTTTAACCCGCAAGAAGACTCGATTGTCGACCCCATAACTGCGGTCGAATCGGTGCGCATCGGCATAACTCTTATGTCGATCCTGCGCTTCTTTAATCCTTTGTCTTATGGTTTGCATTTACTCTTCCATTTCTTGGATCACTTCTGGTCCCACCAGGACCCTATCCTCAAGTCGATCCCAACTTAAGGGTGTCCATCACGGTTTCCCATAAAGAAACTCAAAAGGCGCCATCTTAATGGTGCTCTGGTAACTGTTGTTGTAAGAAAACTCTACTAGAGGCCAGAATTCCTCCCAACGCTTTTGTTGGTCCATCACGTGCATGCACAACATGTCTTCCAAGGCTTGGTTTGTTCGTTCTATCTGTCCGTTAGTCTCTGGGTGATACGCAGTACTAAAGTTAAGTTGATTTCCCAAGGCCTCTTGGAAACTCATCCAAAATCGTCCAGTAAACATCGATCCTCAATCGGATATAATCCTCTTAGGCATGCAATGCATCCTCACAATCTCGCTGATGAAAACTCTATCTATGTCAGGTGCCTGATACATCGTACGCATAGGAATAAAGTGAGCACTCTTTGTCAGAGTGTCTACTACTACAAAAATTGAGTCATCTCTCCTTGCCGTCAGTGGAAATCCAACAATAAAATCCATCGAAATAACCTCCCATTTCGATTCTGGGATGGCATGTGGTTGAAGTAATCCTGTTGGGTGTCTATTTTCAGCCTTTACCTGCTGACACTCTAGACATCTAGCCACAAAGTTGACTATGTCAGCCTTCATTCCTTTCCAAAAGAATAAGGGCTTAGGGTCTGACCTCATCTTCGTGACTCCCGGGTGAGCCATGTAAACTGCTATATGAGCCTCACTCAGGATCAACATCCTCAACTCATCGTTTGGCGGTACGTAATTCTGACTTTTAAACCTCAATAAACCATCACTATCAAATGAATATCCCTCATATCGTGGTACCATCATTGTGTTTTGTCCGATAAAACCCTCGACCTCTTTGTACCAGTCATTGTCACATTGTAAAGTGAGAATCTTCTCACGTAGATTCATCTGAAGAGGCAACACCGAAAAGATGTGTGGCCTATGACTCAAAGCATCTGCCACTTGGTTCACCATTCCCTTTATGTAAGTAATCTCAAATTTGTGCTCGCTAAGCAATTCTGACCAATGTCGTTGTCGCGCGTTCAGGTCGCCTTGCGTAAAAATGTGTTGTAGTCCACAATGATCAGTCTTTAGTTCAAATTTTCGTCCAACAAGGTAGTGTATCCAAACCTTCAAGGAATATACGATGGATAATAACTCCAAATCATGCATCACGTAGTTCTCCTCATGCCTTCTCAGTTTCCTCGAAATATAAGCAATTACTCGTCCGTCTTGCATCAATACTCCACCTAACCCTTCCTTGGATGCATCAGTGCATACCAAGAAGTCCGCGTCCATGTCAGGGACCTTTAGTATCGGCACTATGATCAACAACTCTTTAAGCCTTCGAAATTCTTCCGCGCATTTCTTGGTCCAAACGAACTTCTTGTTTTTCTTCCGCAATTCCGTGATCGGATTTTCGATCTTCGAAAATCCCTCGATAAACCGTCGATAGTATCCTACTAAACCCATGAAAATTACGCACTTCTGTGACATTCATCGRCGCAGGCCATTCCATAATAGCCTCAACCTTGGCTGGATCCATGGAGATACCTTCGTCGGAGATGACATGCCCTAAGTAGTGAATCCTCGATTGATAAAAAGAGAATTTGGACAACTTCCCATACAATTTGTGCTCTCGTAGCCACTGTAGTACCAAGCGCAAGTGCTCATCATGCTCCTCCGTCATCCGAGAGTAGATCAAAATATCATCAATGAATACTTGGACGAACTTGTCCAAGTACTCGTGGAACACCCCGTTCATCAAACTCATAAATAACCCTGGGGCATTTGTCAGTCCAAATGGTAAAACAATAAACTCGTAATGTCCAAATATCATCTTAAAGGTTGTCTTAGGGACGTCATCCTCCTTGATCTGCAAATGGTGATACCCTGATCGTAAATCGATCTTGGAGAACACCGTTGCACCCTTCATTTGATCGAACAGATCATCAATTCTCAGTAAGGGATAATAATTATTGATCGTAGCCTCGTTCAGTTGACGGTAGTCAATGCAAAGCCTCCACGATCTGTCCTTCTTCCGAATGAAGATAACTGGTGCACCCCACGGTGACACACTAGGGTGTATCAGTCCCAGGTCCAACAACTCCTTCAGTTGCATTTTCAACTCTAGTAACTCCGGGGTCGACATCCGATAAGGCGTTCTTGCTATCGGTTCGGTCCTTGGTTTCAGGTCTATGTTAAACTCCAATTCCCCTTCCTGCGGCATCCCAGGTAACTCCTCCGGAAACACGTCCACAAACTCTCTCACCATCGAAAGGTGTTCCAGACCTTCCGCTACTCCCTTCTCGTTTAACGCAAGGATCGCATAAATCTTGCACCCCTTGTGCATACTCTTCCGTAGCTGTAAGGAAGAGATGAACCTTAGGGAATTCCCTAGTTCCGGCCTACAATCACATGCCTCTGTCCCTCATCATCGACCAAGCTAAAATGTTTTGTCTTACAGTTGAGTATCGCCTCATGTGATTCCAACCAATCCATACCAATGACGACATCATAAGATCCTAAGATAGTGACGTACAAGTTGATCCTCGTGACAAACTCTCCCAGGTTAAGGGAACATCCCGTAACCTTTCCTCCAACCTTTTTCTTGGCTCCCGAATCCATCTATATGAAGCTAAACTCATCCTGTTCGACTGCCTCTACCTTAATCCTTTTTAGCATTACACCAGAAATGAAACTCTTGGTAGCACCAGGATCTAACAAAATACTAAGGGTCTAGTCAACGACGGTACCAGTCGTCTTAAGAACAGTCGATTGATACTCTTCCAGGCGGTTATTCATCACTGCATGTATCCGATGGGCCTTGCCCATATCTCCCACGGTAGTGGGTCCGACTAATCCTGACACTCTGGTCCTCTCCACAGGACAGTCGCGCTGGTAGTGTGGCTCCCCACATGTCCAACACCCCTTCTTTGGCCCAGTAGTCCTGGTACCAAAATTTGAAGATGAATTCTAACAATAAGGCCAAATTTGAACTTCTTGACCTTACGTTTCTCGGTAACTTGGTGTGGAGCATATCAAGTAGCTCCAAAAGGGGCCTCCTACTCGGGTACCATGTGGCTACCTCGTCGCAAGGCATCTCTCCCGTTGAGTTGACGCTCAACGAAATCCTTAGTAACATACCTCTCCTGGAACCATCCCTTGAACCATTCCCATGACATGTCATCGACAACCAGGTTCAAAAGGGCAGTAGCATCTTCCGCCATAAAAGAGTGCTCCCCTTCAGTCGAAAGACCACCATGTGGAACTTCATGCTGGAGGTCGTAAACGCGAAGTGTGAAGCACATGCCTTTCTCTACAACTATGATTCGACAACACCATCATCCGTGACACTCATGTATGCTAGAAACCATCTCTCTCGAGATCTCGGAGGATGCTAACGGTACTAGCTATTGCGCATTGTGGACCCTCAAGGGCACCCTCTAAAAGTGATCACCATGAGGACACGTTAAGGTTTTTTCTTAACGCAAGCGTTAATACTCACGGGTTTACGACAGTGGAAATCCTGGCGATCCACAGTCGTAGGGTTGAACCGGCTATGATACCATATGTAACAGCCCCGCCGTTATGATTTCAAGCGACAACATAGGTAAAAAGTAAATAATTTTTATTTTTATTATTATTATTTTTATTTTTACTGCACTAGGAAAGTAATGACAACAAAACAATCACAACAACTCAACTCGATGACTTCAAATGAAGGAGGGCGCAAGTAACATAAACTTCCATGGCGAACGAGAAAAATAATATCAACAATCATTAATTACAAAAGTGTCCATGCGCAGGAAGTAAACAACTAGATCCATCACGCAGTACATTGAAATCCCATTTCGCAAGAAGGATAATATCTAAGACTATCATCATGACATTAATTGCCATACACGCGAGAATCCCACTATCTAACATCGTACATTACTTTATAAGTCGTTGCGCGTGATCGATTTTATTAACTGAATCCTTCACATGTTAACATTCTTCTAAAGGCACAAGGGTAATCAATTTTGTTATAAAAGCGTAAAAGGTTAGAATTCCTCAGTAATCATAATTCCACATTATTTTAGGGTGCAAGGTCAACTAATAAGTCACGCTTCACCTTAGCTTGAATAAATATAAGGAACTCACCTGAGGTAAAAATAAGCTTCTTCCACAAGCAACCATCTATTACTTTTTCCTTGGGTTGCGTAACCTACCCAATTCTTATTTATTATTTATGCGCAAGTCACATTATAAAATCTCTTGAATGATTAAAATAATTCAATAAATGTGTAATCATTAAAGGAAATACTTACTAACTCAGTAGCATAAAAATACCTATCGCTCAATATAGTAGATCACTAAGAGAATCATTAATAAACATGAAATCCTTTGTGCTTTATTTCCTTAAAGCTCCCATTATATATTAGATGTTGTATAGAATAATATATATAAGTTCTAATATATCTAGTGGTCATCCAAATACTTTAAGAGGTAGTAAAAGCGTTTTAATTTATCAAAAATAAATTGAAGGTTGTTCCACTAACTTAGTGAAATTCACCAAGCTCATTATCCTATCATTACTTCCATGTCCACCACAAGAAGCAACTTAATAACCAATCCCTTTACCATTTTAATCGAATAATCAATAATTTCACATCAATCCCTTTATCCATATGAATTAAAAGAAACAACTTAATACTAAACAAGTTGGGACATACAATCCCTTTACCATTAAAATTTAAAAGGGTGTTAACTGCAATAAATTCTAAACTGTAATAGAACTTAACTGAAATATATACTCACTTCTAACTACCACTGAAGTTATAATTCAAATTTAGGATCGTATCATATATAAATTAAACCAACCATCATTACCATGGAATGGTTTTCTAAGTTATAAATGCGCTTGAGTTGTAATTCAAGATTTTAAACTGGCCACAATTAACTAAATTATTTCTGAGTTAGAAGTAAATTATTTCTGAGTTAGAAGTTCTGGTAACCACGAAATTACATTTGTTCCTTCCATAAAATCAGGAGTAATTCAATAACATAGCCGTCAACAAAATTGGAAACTCGTGGCCAACTGTTTGCGTCACAGTCCACAATTAAAGGCGATCGGGGTGTGGGAAATGACTGGAACAATGCAGTTTCTGTAGTTTTTACCTATTTTGGGGAAACAATCGTGCCAACCATAAAATATATTTTTCCTTTATCCTAGGAGTGGAGGTATCATGGAATTAGAAGAATGTTATATATTAATTCTAATTTCAGATGCATAAATACTAAATATATTATAATATCAATTTGGCAGAGAGGAATTAGAATCATCTGAAAAAAAAAACTTTGTCGAGTTGTTAACTCATTCTATTATTCAAATATTATGTAACATAGGAAAACAAGTACAATGCCTTGCTTTCACTGATTTCTAGTTAATCGTTGTAGGGTAAATGGTTTTTCCGGATGCACGGAAGGGTGCTACAGCCAGACGTGGGCACAACAAGCAACCCAAGAATTGACACAATGAAAAGAGCACAAATCATGGTCGCTCGTCTGTTGAGCGAACTGTCAGTCTGCGGTCAACACGCCCTCTAAGGAAGGTTTCGTCGTTGCCCAGTCGAGCTGGAGGTGGCTGTGTTTAAACAAGAATAGCAACCAAAAGGGCAAGGATCCACGTCTACCCTCTGTCTTAGACTGGAGGAAAATCGCAGGTCATACATAATGGCAAATTGTGGGCAAACACACAATCTCAGTCAACTGTTAACTGTCAAATGTGGGCATTTTCAGTCGTGGAAATAAACATAAAACAAAGTTGTGTGATAGAATCTGTGACAGTTAAGAATGGTGAAAAAAAATCAATGCAACAACAAAGACAGGATTCAATCGTTGTCCCTAACCGGATGCCAACAACGCGCAAGCTGATCAAACACCAATGTATCTAATCCCAGGGTACTCAAATAAAACGTAGTTTAGGAAGTTAAAGCGTTTGTCCTCCCTTATTTTTATTTCCTTTTTCTTCTAACGCCCAAGCGCATAATGGAACTAAACTCTGTTAAGTTTCAGGATACCAATGTATAAAAATAAAAACAACGCAGAGTGTGATCAAGTCTTTTCCTAATGAGGATATCGATAAAACTGCAGGCTGAATTTAGATCTTTTACATCATCAGGACACCAATAAAATTTCAGACCGAATTTAAATCTTTTCATCACCAGGATATCATTAAATTGCAGACTGAAATGAATATACCAGTATACCAATATGTAAACAGAACAGAGTGAGATTAAATTTTTCCCCTATTTTTTTCATTACCCGGATATCATTAGATTGCAGGCTGAAATGAATATACCAGTATACCAATATGAACACAGAATAGAGTGAGATTAAATTTTTCCTTTTTCATTACCCGGATATCATTAGATTGTGGACTGAAATGAAATTCTTTACTTTACCAGTATATCCATCCACTCAGCCAATAGAAAGGGAATGCAAGGGTCCAATAGAAGAGGTCATGGAGATGATCGCAGGGGAAAACCAACACGACGCGAAATTTCCATAAGCAGAGGTACTTTGCTAGAGGACGCAAGACAATAAGCAGCCAAGGACAACAACAAGGGTAGATGAATGGGTTCAGCCTTTGCTTCACCATCCTCACACAGAAAAGCAGGGCGTTTAATCTTAGTTCTCTGCTCCGGAGAGAGAGAATGTCAGATAAGCTCCTAGCCGACTGCTCAGGCGAGGACTGGCATGCTAGGGATGAAGGAAAACATTCACAAGGGTCACAGTCAAACATCACAAGGCGGTCACGATAGGCGGGAAGACGAAGGTCACGTAAATCAATCAACCAATCATTCAGCTAGGCTATAAAATTTCAGTCATGAAACTAGACAATCAACTTGTCTACTTAAAACACATGAAGATCTAAATCATACATCCTACAACATTCTATCATTCATCCGAAAAGCGTACCGTGGCCTGTTCACTTGCTCCGAGTGTCGTCTGCGTGCTCCGTGCAACTCCCGCTCGTCGATCATCGAGACTACACCGATACCTCCCATCCAATGCTAGGGGTAATCTGCTTCCCCCTTATCCCCCTGAGCCTCAAAGGGGCCACACACTATCCAGATGGTATGTCTAGCTTCCCAGCTCGCCTCGCAAGGCCGAGCTACCACTCCTATCCGAGATGGAAAATCCCAACTCTCCACAAGTAATCAGTCAAGTCACAAATCCGGCAACGTAACGTTACGCTAACAACCCATCCCCTTCTTCCTCATCTTCCCTTTCTTTTATAGAGTTATCCAAACATCACACTTTACCTAAATCACTTTTAAATTAAGTTTTAATAAAAAATTCTAAATATTCTCCTTCGCACAAGTGTCGTCCATCCCGCTCTTTCCTCCAATAATTAATTTCTTTAAATTATTAATTGACTCATTTCCCTCACCCACCTAGATTTGCTCATAAATTTCCTCCTAGGTGTTCCTAGATCCCCTTACATGTTTTAAATAATTTCCCTAAAAATGAAGTTCCTAAATTAGCTCAAATTAGAAGGTTCTTAATTGCAGATTCCTTACTATGTTGACCTCGCTTTTTACCATAAGTTTCCAACTTTCCTTTATTATGTTTCCTCCATTACTTAGTTTCCTAATTCTTATTATTCCCTTCTTTCCCCTTTTTAATAGAGCCAAAATGGAAGTTGCGCTATTTACTCCTTTCCCTTTATTATGTTTTTTAAAATCTTTTTATACTTCCACAAGTTAAATAATTTATTTCCTCTTTACAATTTAAAACCACAGATTTTAATTAAATTATTCCTCTCTTCATTTTACCCTCTGAATTTAAGAAGACCAAAACTATTACTTAAGTGGTTTTTAGTTTATATATTTATTTTTTATTTTTTTTTATAGGGTCTTTTTCTTAAGGCTAAACAAAATTTTACCCTAGAGAAGTTTTAGACTTAGGTTTAGATTCTGAACTGGGCGACAATTTACTTAGGGAAGTTGTTTTAAGAATTTCTTAAGGTGTTAAATGTCTTAGGGCCATCTAGGTTTGTTCCTTCCTCAACATCAATGTGACGTTCCCTTCAGGACGCACCACGTGCTCCAAGGGTGCCACTCTCCTCGGTTGTTTCTTTTGCGCGACGTTCCCTTCAGGATGCACCACATGCTCCAAGGGTGCCACTTGCTAACTTGTGCTTCTTTCGCGCGACGTGACCTTCAGGATGTACCACGTGCTCCAAGGGTGCCACTCGCCAACTTGACTGATTGGTAGACATCTATAACCCCTGGAGTCAACACTCCGCCAGGTGAACTTGTGGTAGACTAAGGGCTCTAAGGAATAATTCCCCCGCCTTATTGTGCACCCCTTAGAATCATTGTGAACGACTGTCGCAATCTGCCCTCATGGCATCGTGGATCCTCTTGAACTAGGTAATCGTTAACCTATAGTTCGAGCCACGACGGGAGTGCTAGTAGGCTATGGCAGGGCTGTTGTCCACACCTCTCCCTCAACCTCTCTGGAAATCGTGTGTGGCCCCTTTACTCCATATGTGAGTTTGGTCGACAAGCTATCGTCAGCCTACATCATCAACAATCGTGTCAGATCATGTCCACATCATATCATCAAATCAATGAAATATCACAATAAATAAATCAACCCAAATAGCACACTCCCTGACTCAATCCGGAGTCCAAGGGGTTCCATTGATGCCTCTGCATCCTCAAGGTCCAAAACCCTGCACACTCAATAAAACTGAGTCAATAGTACTTGTCTATGTCAAAGAAGTAGAACATCATGTCAATTATCATAACGCATCATAATCAAGGATAAATGTTTTAACATCATAAAAGTCCAGATCACTTGCGAGCAAGTGTCCTCAAAGAATAAGTTTTCTCAGTGCGCTAGAATGGGATGTTACAAGTCTGTACATTAACCAGATAGACAAAAAACAGAACTAGTTTGGACAGTGAAAGTTCTAAACAAACTAAAACCATAACTATAACCAAAATCATTTACCTGTTGGCCTCCGAGGTGGCCATGTCAACATATTCATCTTGCATTCCATCTTGAGCTGGCAACACATAAGTTCGCGCACAGGTAGGGCATATTTGTCCTACTGGTGCGTTGGAAAAGGAGTCGTATAACATTTTTATGCATTGGCTCATGAGGGTGCCACGATGGACTTGATCTTACATCTCGCTTCTCAATTTGAACATCAATTACAAATGCTTCGGGTGGAATAATGGTGGTGGGACACGCCATTGTTCATGCGTGGTCGAAATGGGGGGTGGCGCAAGGATTTTTCCACCCTCCTTCGACGGGCCACCCGCTTTGGTCTTCGCAGCCTCACTTGTTTCCTCCCTGCTTTGTTGTTCCCTTGTCGCCCCTTGACCTTGTTCCTTGACCTACTTTTTCTGGTCCATATCGCTCCCCATGACTCTAGAGGAATTGTGGCTTACTGCGATTGCAGTGTCCTAAGATGTGTAGGATCTATTCCGGAAACTCCTCCTCGATGTAGCAAGTGGGGAATTCCTCAATGGTGTTGTGTACTTGTCTCTCCACAGTGACTAATTTAGTGAATTCCCCCAGGAGGCTGCTTGATGGCTACCATTTTTCAAGCACTGTTAAGAGAAGAGGCTCTGGAGGAATTTGTAAAGGCTCCTCCGGGAGGACCTCCTCCACAAATGTCATGGGAAGTGACCAAGAAATACTTAATCTGCATGCAATATGAGTTATGGCCATGGATAACGCATGCTCCAACCTATTTTGTCTCCTACCTTGCCACAAAGGTGTACCAAGATGAGTCACATCGTGTTTTTCCCCTCTCCCTCAGCATTATGATGACAATTTGAATGACTATGTTACAGAGGGTGTCCTGGTGGATGCACCAAAGCTCAAAGTTGTTGGCTTGGTGCAAGCCAAAATCGAAAGGGAGGGAGCCAAGGAGAATCTGGATGATAACATGGAGGAGTGATAGGACAACTTCCATTATCACTCCTCCAACATTTACTTCTTGTGTTGTCAGACTGTTCATGCAAGGGTGAAGTACCATGGCATGAAGCTGGTGATTAAGGCTTTGTCCCATCCTTACTGGTGAGGGTATGGGAGTCGATCTACCTTATTCATGGTTGGGATTGGCTCCTTGTTGTGTGACACTGTTTCTCTATGTGTCACCCCATCCGAGGATATATGCATATAGTTATTAAGTTTCATTGTTCAATATATATTTTCTAGTTAGTAGGGGTTGTTCTGCCATGAAAGCCTTTCTTATTATGTCTGGTGCAATTCATTTTGTTGATTTCATTGTCCTATCAAATTAAAATTACAAAGTATATTTATTTATCACAATTTGTTATGTATACTAAGGATGTGAAAAATTTGTCAATCAATTTTATTAGATGTGGCCATTCATAAATAGGATGATTCAGTTCATTCATAGATATCTCTTGTGTGAATAGGTAGCAATTATTTTTAACAAACTACTATGCTAAATGTTTTTGCATCAACACTACTAGATGTTTTTACTTTTTTTTTTGTTTATTCATATCATTCTCCTCTTGCATAAATGAAATGCTATTGTTACTTATTTTATTCATTGTTTAATTGTTATATTTTGAAAAAAACTATTCATTGCTTGTGCATTTAACTATATTAAGTTTCATTCTTCTAACACATACAATTGTTTCTTTTCATAGACTCGCAACATAGTACACATACAAGATATATGGGTCTAGGGAAGTTGTTGTAGTGTGAGTTTCCAATTATGCATTGCAAATGATTCACAATTTTTGGCGAAAGAAGCAACAACACCCCTACTCAAATTGGGACAATTGACTATAGAACACTACCTATTTTTTCAAACACCTCTGGTTTGACAAGGAACCCTATCTAAGAAATATAAACTAGCCATGCAATGGAGTGTATTAAGATAAAGGATGTGTAATAAAATAAACAATGTATCCAAAAATTTGGTCTCTTTTTTAATGCACCAAATCTTAGGGTTATCAAACTCTCCATGTATAGTGAAGAGAAACCTTTCTAAACAAGAAAACCTACTCAATTTAGAACATTTTTAAATTTATTTAGATATAGTCAAGTTGAAGAGAACTAATGGAGTCATGGGAACGATGGTGACAAAGCAAAAGGAGGTAGCTAGGTATTTATGTAAAACATATAAGGTTATAGTGGAATGGATAAATAAATTAGGTATTTGATATTAACTATAGATTATAAATTCACTAAATACTAGTGCAATGTGTATAGATGTCTCAATCACTTGCAATAGTCCAAATTATCTATAAGTTCTCTGGTAACAATGTGCATATGCACATTGGAACATTGTCATATTCTATACAACCATATGTCTAATCGTTTCGTGTTTCACATATGTGTATCCCCACAAACACAACAATTTCCTATTTTATAGGAATTGTGTGGACAAGTCAAACGAGTCATTACACTTTGATCCCACACTTGCGCATCACTGCACTCCTAATAGTTCACATACTTGAAAAATGAAATCTATTTTCCATCCACTAAACCCAGTGGAAGTTTCAATTTAATTTATGATTTGTATATGTAAAATTATCATTCATTTCAATGCTGACCATGAGAAGCTACATTATAATTGTTGGCTATTTATAGTTGCGCCAAAGTTTTGCACAATTTGTGTCATATATAGATTTTAGTTTAAATGTCTGCAATTTACAAAGTTTTGTGTTTTCTATTTCAATTCCATATGATTATGGACATATGCGTTGCATGATAATGGAGGTCAAATTATGATTAGGGTTATATTTTATATTTTTTGGAAAGGTGTGGAGGTTAGAAAATATGTTGCAAAGAAAACATGATTGGCATCCATTTCATATACAATTTTCTTTTTCTTTAATATTGCAATGTGCAATGCATTGTTTCTTATGTGTAGAGACTTTTGCATAGGTATATGTGCCAAGACTTTTGCACGATTATATCCCCGCATAGATATGGTTGTAGTATATTAAATAATTAATTATTTATTAATATTTATTAATTAGTTATTAAGTAATTATCTATTATTCCAATGCGCTACTACTTATGTGCAGAGAATTTTTCACAGGTATATCCCGCACAGTTATTGTTTCATACGTGTACATCGTATGTGTGGACACTTTTTCTTTGAAAATTTGTTTGTTCCTCCGCACATGTATATCACTGCCTAAGTATGGTATTATTTATTAACATGTTGTAATGTCCCTCAATTTAGAAAATATTTGAATATTTTAACTTTGGTTATTTATAATTGGAAAAATTTTCAAGAAAAGACTTAAGTTAAATTTATATCATTATAAACAATGATGATGAGAAATATTTTTGTAAACATTATTTTTAAATTATTTCATTTAACATGAGATAAGTTGATTATAGAATCCAGTTACAAAAGTGTAATTGAATATTCCATGGGAGAGTGAAAAGGAATAAAAATCACCAGAGTAAATATTTTCAATCGGGACAAGTGTAAACCTACTCCCAAAGATGTGGGATTTGATGGAACACTCTAGCACAAAGTTAGGCCAAGAAGATTCCCGAGGGTTAGGGATGACGATAAATTGAAAGAGATACCTAGGCAAGCTATATCCATTATTTTTGGTAAACACAAGAAGAGAGAGAGGTATAGAGGAGGAAGGATGTTGCTAAGTACTTGTGAGAAGGATTTGAACTTGATGGATCTAAGAAAGAGTAAAGTTATGGTTTATGTGGAGAAGGTTATTGAAATTTTCAGTCCCTATGGAATAATGAATTAGTACCATGGGTGGGAGGAACAAGTATTTTGGTTGTTTCAGTATATGGTTTGGAGGAACTGGATTCTCTCCCTAGTTTGTCCCTAGTTTTAAAGTAGATTCAAATATATTTTCATTACCTATATTTTTTTTCAATTTCTATTTTTATTAAATATAAACTATTACGGTAGTGTAAAGATGAAAATATTCATTTTGGTTATAAAAAAAGATAAAAACTATGCTTTTTCTACTTATATTATTTGTTGATAGAAGTTAAAGAATTTTTGTAGAATTTTTTCTATTATAGAAAAGAATATTCTGGGTAGACAAGCAGTAAACTAGTGAACTCTATAAACTGATATTTATAAGGAGTTTATACTTATGATAGAATAAAGAAAATATTTATGTACATTGTTTTCTTGTTTTCAAGCAAAGTATATCGTGTTGTAGTTGATTGAATACAAATAGACATCAGGGTCATTGCACGAAGTAGGTGGATGATAAAGTGGAAATGGGGTGAACAAGAACGTGCACATGTTCCTAATGTTAGAGGTTCAGAAAATTTTGAACCTCCACTCACCAAGCTACATAGACATGTTTCCGAGAACGTGTGCATGTTATCAAGAACTTGCCCACATTCCCAAGAACGTGTGCATGTTATCAAGAATGTTTACACATTCCAAAGAACATGTGCATGTTATCAATAATGTGTGCATGTTCTCAAGAACATGCACACATTCCCAAGAAACACATGTACAAGAAAATCTGCGCATTCCTAAAAAAAATGAAATAAAAATAACACATGGGCACTTTAGGAATGTGCATGTTATTAGTAACAAGAATGCACACACATTCTTGTTAACATGAAATATCTCTCTATCACCCCGTCTCTATCTCCCCCTTTTCTCCTCTCTCTCTCTCTCTCTCTCTCTCTCTCTCTCTCTCTTTGTGTGTGTTTGTGTGTGCCCCCCTCTCCCTACCTCCATCTATATCCCTCTCTCTCTCTCTCTCTCTCACTCATTGCCTCCCCCCTTCTCTCTCCTT
>SNQJ01S0001196.1:415584-435864 GCA_010110895.2 Picea sitchensis
ACTTTGTATCCCTCTCTTTCTCCATTTATCTCTCTCCCTCCCAACCTCTCTCTATCTCGTTCACTCTCCCTCTACTTCACCCACTCCCTCTATATTCTCCTCTCTCTTTGACCTCTCTCTCTCTATCTCTCATTTTCTCACTCACTTTCTATCTCCTCCTCTCTGTCTCTCTCTCCCACCTCTACCCCTTATTACCTCTCTCCCACTTCCCCTTTGTCTCTCCCCACCTATTCCACTATATCTCTATTTACATATCTCTACCCCTTCCTCTCTTTCTCTCTCTCCCCTTCCCTGCCTCACCCGCCAATGCCACACTCTCTCTCCCTCCATTTTTCCTTCCTTCCCTCTATTTTTCTCTCTCAGACAAACTCTCTTTTTCCCTCCCCTCCCCTTACCTCTCTCTCCCTTCCCCTTTCTCCCCCCCTTCTCTCTTTACCTATCTCTCCTTGTCTCTATCTAACTCCTTGTATCCTCTCATATGTTTCTCTCTCTCTACCACTCTCTCTCTATCTCCCTCTTACTCATGGCTTGATATATGCCCCCCCTTTTCACCTCTCTCCCTTTCTCCTTGTTTCCATATGTCTATGTCACTTAATCTCCCCCCTCTCTCTCTTTAACTCTCTCTCCCTCCCTCCCTCCCTCCATCTCTCTCTCTACCTCATCTTTCTCTCTCTCTCCATCTCACTCTATCTCTCCTTATATTTTATTATCTCCCTCCCTCCCTCCCTCCCTCTCTCTCTCCTACATTCACCCCTGTCTCACCCTCACTCTCTATTATTCTCTCCCTCTTTATGTTTGTCTCTCTATCACTCACACACTCATTCTCTCCCCCACTCCACCCCCCCTCTCTCTTTACATATATATCTCTCTATATACTCTCCCTCTATCTCTCCACCCCCCTCTCTCTCCCCCTACCCTTCTCTCTCTTCCCTCTCCCTCTCTCATTATCTCCCTCTCTCTCTCTCTCTATCCCTATATACTACTATCTCTCTCCCTCTTCTTCCCGCTCTACCATTCTCTCTCTCTCTCTCTCTCTCTCTCTCTCTCTCTCTTCCACTCTCCCCCCTCTCCCTCCATATATTTCTCTCTCTATCCCTATATACTACTATCTCTCTCCCTCTTCTTCCCGCTCTACCATTCTCTCTCTCTCTCTCTCTCTCTCTCTCTCTCTCTTCCACTCTCCCCCCTCTCCCTCCATATATTTCTCTCTCATTCCCTATTCCCCTCTCTCCCTTACTCCTTATAAATCTCCCTTTCTCTCTCCCCCTCTCTCTCCCACCTCTCTCTCTCTAACTTTGACTCTCTCTACCACTCTTTCCCCCCCCTCTCTCTCTCCCTCCATCTATTTATCTCCTTCATCCCCTATGCCCCTCTCTCCCTTCCTAGTTTTATACTACCCTCTCTCTCTCTCTCCCCTAGAACTCTCTCCCTCTTTCTCTCTCCCTCTATACCCCACTCTTCTTTCCCTCCCTCTCTCTCTCCATCCCTCTCTATTGAAATATTGTAACTGTGAAGAATATTCTAATTATTATTGAGTTATTTTTATATAGATAAAATCCCTTTTTGTGGATTGTTCATCTTAGGTATTGTATATGACCAAATCCCCTTTTGTGGATTGGTCAAACCATGTTTATATGGTGGCATTTGAGAAGTCACCCCCTAGGTATAATTAAAATGTTTTTAACCACTAGTTGGAGAAGTCGGCCCTGCTTGGTGAAAATACACAACCCTAGCACCCCTCAACTCGTATAAATAAGAAGAGATGGCATCTCATTCTCTCACTCACTCAATCACTAATCCAGTGCACATATTTTGGAGGTAGCTACAATTGTAAGAAGTAGGAGAGAGAGGCACATGCTCAGAGTTGGTTTATCTCTAATGTTTTGGTCTTTGTATTGGCATTGTATTAGAAGTCTATATTAAGGATTTTTTTGTTGGGTTCTCTCCCCCATGAGGGTTTCCCAGGATAAAATGTTGTGTAATTTGTGATTATGTTTCTCTCAATGATATTATTTTATGAAAATAACTAAAACTTAACATGGTATCAGATTTAAACTGAAGAGAGCACCTTTCACTGGGTAACCAAAAATGTCATTGTTGTTGTACAATAAAATTAAGGATTCTTATTGGAAGGGAATTTTTGAATAAAAACCACCTAGGTAAGTGCACCCTAGCCTAGCAAACTCATTGGAAGCTTGTGCGCACCTTTTCAGTGGACAGAGCCTCCAAAAAGTCAAACCCTAGTTTTGACTGGTACTTGAAAACTAGAAAACCAGGAAACTAGAACCAATACCAGAAGTACCACTCCATATTTCTGCAGGTCATGTTTCAAAGGGTAAAACTTGAAATTTTTTAAATATGACAACTCCATCCTACTCGCCTCAGCCCAGTGCATCTCCTGGTAAGTTCAAAATCACTTTATGAGAACTTTCAGTTTTTGGTTATTTTCTCAGCTCCTGGTCAATATGTCTGCAAGCACTAAGCTTGTTGGCAAGTTATAAGGTGTGGAAAAATTTCATGCTTGGAAGTACATAATTGGACTCATTCTTGAATATAATGACCTAGTAAAATTCATAAAAGAAAATGTACTAGAACTCGAAGAAGAAGCAACCAAAGAAAAGTACAAGAAGGATATGGTTAGGGCCAAAAGGATCATTGCAGATTCCATTACACTTGATCCCTCAAGTGTCTTCTAAGAATACTCCAAATAAATTTTTGATTCCCTAACCAGAATGTATGAAGGAAATAACATCAACCAAAAGATGAACTTGAGAGCCCAACTCAAGAATACAAAGATGTAGAAGGGAGAAATATTCCATGACTATTTCTCTAGGGTTTCTCAATTCAAGGAAAAATTAGAAGGAATGGTATCTCTTAATGGTATCAAAATACCTTGGGATGCCTTCATACAAACCATCTTTGCAATAAAAGAAAAATTCCATTTTGATAGCTTATGGGAAGAATGTGTTCAATAAGAAACAAGAGTGGAAAACCGAGAAGAAGTGATATTAAGGGATGAATACCAAGCCCTAGCTTCTAATTCTAAAGGAGGAAAGAGAACATATCATTTCCATAAGGAGACCCATCTTCATAAGGAATATCACTCCCAAAATATATTCACACACTTTCATAAATAATCTCACCCTCCAAGGAGATTCTAGAAATATTAGAAGGGACAAAGAAGAGAGAAATATTTCTCCTCTTATCAATGTTATCATTGTGATAAGATGGGACACATTGCTAAGAATTTTCCTACCAAAAGGGAAGAATACAAGAATAAAATAACAAAATACATCATTCCCATGCAGTTGAGTATGATGAACCACCCACAAGCATGACTAAATAAAATATTGAAGATTATGTTTGATTCTCTTCCCTCTGAGTATCTGTGATACCTGGTGAGGATACTTGACTCATAGATAGTGGTTCTTCTAAGAACATGATAGGTCAAATAGACATTCTCTCTAGCCTTACAGAAAAGGACTTTCCCCAGAAAAGTCTCACTTGGATATGAGTATCAAAACCCTATCATAGGAATGGGAGAATCCACTCACAAACTAGATTCGGGAACTCCGATGAAGATGAAGGATGTACTCTATGTACTAGGTTTGACAAATAAATTATTTTCTATCTCAAATCTAGATAAGAAAGGTTTCAGGGTTGTATTCATAGATGGTGAATTTATTATGTGGCCTAAAGGAAGAACCATAGAATATGAACTTGTTATTGGAACAAAATAAAGTGGCCTGTATAAGTTAAAAGGTCACTTAGCCTTGACTCACTCCATTGAAAGTCCATGTGAAATTTGGCATAGAAGACTAGCTCACATCAGCTATAAAGCCTTACCATATGTAAGAAAGGTAGTTACAGGTTTACTAGAATTCAAGGTTGACCATGAAGGTGTCTGTAAGGGATGTTCAAAAGGAAAGAACATAAAGAATCCTTTCAAAAAGAGAGACAATAAATCAGAAGGAATCTTGGATCTCATCCACTCAAATTTCTATGGTCCAATGCCATCGACCTCTCTAAGTGGGTATGTATACTATGTGGTATTTATTGATGATTATCCTTGCAATACTTGGGTTTATTTCTTTAAATCAAAATATGAAGTACTCATAAATTTCAAGGAAGTCAAATCCTTGGTAAAAAATATCTCCAAAAGAAAAATCAAGATACTTAGGTTAGATAATGGAGGAGAATACACCTCAAATGAATTTCGCATCTTTTGCATAGATACTAGGATTAAGAGGGATCTCACCACTCCCTGTAATCCTCAAAAAAATGGTGTAGTAGATGTTAGCACTAAGTAAATTTACTAGGATGAAGGGACAACTTACAAAGGTAACCACAAAACCACTTCAGAACTGAAAACTAGACCTTTCAGTTCAGACATGGATCTCTCTTGTCACTTGGTCTCTTCGAAGATGGATCTTGTTTAAAATTTTAATGAATAGGTTTTGATTTTATGAAATATTTATGGGAATTTCTGGAAAGAAGGAAAGGAACCTATTGGGAAATGGATTCAACTCTGAAAACAAATGAAAAAAAAATGGTAGGTAGAGTTGTCAAGGAAAGAAAGGAAAGGTAGGTGATGAACTTTTAGTCTTTTAATTTGTTGTGATAATATGGAAGAAAGAGGAAAACATATAACATCAGTCAGAGCACCATAAGAGATGAATTCTTATGAGTTAAGAAAGAAAACATAATTCAAAATTGCTTAGATCTAAAGCACCATTTAGATGAATTTCAGACCCATTAACATCCAATTTTAAACATATGAAAAGTTGCAGATGAAGAGATAGCAAACTAGAGAAACAAACATGAAAGGAAGCACATACCTTAGGTCATCACCACATGAATCTTTGATATGAAAAAACTCTGGACATATCCACTTGTATTCATTCAAATTCATAAATTGTTACAATGAGAAGTACAATTCGTCCCTTTGTACTTCTTCCAACCTTGAATACATCAAAAGATACCATATTTATACAACAATTTGACTCTATTTGGTTTGAGTCGATTACAGTTAAAATAGAAAATTTTAGTTCACAAAATCTTGGATTTGTGGATATTTTTGTAGTTGGTTCCTTTATCTTCGTCCTTTGACTTTGATTGTATCTTTATTCGATTTTCCACCTTTTGGTCGATAGCTGGAAATCATTTACTCGATCCTGGGAAATTATATTTGGTCTTGCCCAATATGACTATTTCCTTCCATTGAAATTCAGAAGGAATATCATAATCCATCATTTACTTCATTAAAATTTCCAATTCAATACAAGTGGCATAAGACATGATAGGTAGACCAAGTTTGATTGTCTTAAACTTATTTAAAATTTCAAAATTTGTACTCAATTTATCAACTAAAGTAGTCCCTTTCAAACCCTCCTCCAGGGTTTCAAATTTGGAGTGGTCCATCCTTGATTGATTCAAGAGTGCATTATATTATTCTTAATCCTACAACTTACCTTTACCATTCCAAGTTGATGGATGACCGTTTATGAACAATTCTTCAAATAAATTCTTGATTTTTTCACACTTTGTTCCATCTGTATTGCTTTATTCAGAACTGATTTCAAAAGATCATGTTTTGTAATAATCCTTCTAGCCCAGATGATCAATGTAGTCCTGTATTTTATCCCAATGGTCTGAAGATCTGTAGGAGGATCTGAGTTGAGAATATTAATGACATTTTGTGCCCATTCAGATGGATTTTTGGATAAATTCTCATTAACAACAATACATCTATGTCTGGTTGTGATTGCTATATTATCTTTATCACTTACAAAATTCAAATATGATATAAATTTTTCAGCCTCAACAGCTATAGAATCCCATATGATATGTTTATCTCCCTGCAGCGGACCTTTACCTCTTAATCTTGAATTCAATTTATTAATCTTCTCCTATAAGACTACCTTTTCCTTTTGAACATGGGATATCTTTTCATCCTTTGTGCACAATTCCTGCTCCAATTTATCCATGTTTTCCTTTAATCCTTTGATCTCTCCTTCTTTTAGAATGACTTGTAACATAGCCTACACAATGTCTTCATTGGTTGATCCAGTTCCTATAGCAGGGGATAATACCATGGCTCTAGTCACCAATTCTACCTTTTCATGAGACCATTCCATCTTTTCCTTTTCCATCTGCAAAAGTTTATCCTTATAATCCAGTCCTTCTTTCCGAAATGTTTCTTTTTCCTTCTCTAAAGCTACCAATTCTCCTGTCTGTGGGTGTTTTGTAGCATGAATACTCAACTTTTTCTTCAAACTATGAATTATTTTATAATTTTTCATACAATAAAGGCTTCACTCCTTGAGGGCCTTCAGACTTAATCCTTTTAATTTGAGTTTCCCAAGCTTTGTTGGTTGTTTTTTCCTTTCTTAGCCATCCTTCTAATTTTGCAGCTAAGGATGTCATCTTTGAATTTTTCAAATTTAATTTCAAATAATCAGAATACAACAAATCACTGGTTTGCTTATGGAATTTCACTTTGTCATGGGAACTTATATTGTCATATTTAATTTTAGTCTCAGACACTTTATCCTCCTCTGCAACTGCAATATTAAAAGTTTTATTTTCAATATCTCTCACAACGAGCAAGGAATATTTATGTTGAGAAATGTTTTCCACTTGAGGAAACAAATCTCTCTTTTCACTCAAAGCCACATTACTTTTTTCAGAATATTGTTTAGCCAGGTATTCTATGGACTGATAGGTTGTATCATGTGCTTTATCAAAATAATATTTTTGTTTGTGAAAGTCTCTTGAGCCACCTTCACTTTCAAGTTGACTTCTTTTCTCAATTTCTACAACACTAGTACCACTTTCCACAATGTTCAAATTCACTTGATCTCTAGGTCCTTCATCTTCCAAATCTACAATCATCTTTGGCTGAACAATTTTCATCTTCTTTTTAGCAATTTGTTCAACATCAATATACATATTCTCTGAAATGATTCTTTTGTTGTACGCATTGTCTTTGGTAGTTTTAATCAACAAATTTTGAGGAGATTGATTTGTTTGTACTTTCTACAAAGGTACTTCCACATTAACACACACTTCCAGATTAGCTAATTTTTCCAAGCCTTCAACATTCTCATGTTCATAAGGTTAATTTTTATTTATCCATCTTTAATTTTTTTTATTTACCTTAACCTGTGATAAACTTGATCTGCACTTAACAACAAAAGGACCAATAACAAAGGGGAATTTAATGTTAGAGGCTCTGTGCAATTTTATGAAGTTCTTTGTCTCAGAGATGATTATTTGCCTGATGAACTCAAGAGAAAAAATCCTTGGAGTTAGAAAAACAGGTAACAAGTAAGGAGACTCGTGAAAACCATATACCCAGATCATTGTTGAATGCATAAAAAGTACCGAGTCTCCTACTCTATTTTCTAGATTTGGTTGCAGGTGAATATTCATTTCCTCCAAAACTCTGGGTAAACTTGTATTAAAAATTAGAGAATAGATTCTTGACATAACCTTGTTGATGAATATGAGAAAAGTGATTTTCTTACATTCAATAGATACAAAAGCTTCTTTAGGGATTTATCCATGGTTACTTGCTAAGAAAATATTTAAAACAAATATGTATAGTATCTGAAATGTCTCAAAGAGTGGAAATTCACTATTTTATTGTGGATGGTGTCAGCTAGGAATTTATAAAAATTAATTCAGACTGGCTGACTAGACTCTGACTTGAAAAACATCAAGAGAAAACCAAGCATGACTTCAAAAACATATTTATCACTATCTAGACCTAGAACCTGACTCAATAGGGAACATACCCACTGAACTTCAATGGCCATCATGTTGATACTCATTGGTAAGGACATAATCTTATATCCACAAGGAGATCTTCTCTTATTACCCGCTCGTTATGATGGATTGGATCTAAGGTATGTGATCCCCCGAAGTATGATGGACTAAATGATGTAGATATTTTTGTAAAAGAATTTGAATTTCATGTACCAAATCAAGAGAGATTGATATATTTAGATATCACACTGAAAGTGACTCCGGAAAAATGGTGTTTTTCACATAAAGATAGAATAGAGAATTGGAAAAAATGCATAAGTCTATTACAGGTCATGTTCGATACAGAGACTTAATATACTATGAAAAAGTATACTGGGTTGATTTTTCCTACAAACCATCTTACATAGTGCACTACAACATGGATCTYCGTACCTAAGTAGGAATGGATGCACCTATTTGTACACACTCTATATGTGATCCTGAAGAACTAGTATTTAGAACTAGAAGTATGCAGTGGAAAAACACACTAGGAAGATTTCACAATAAATTTCAAGGTAACTTTCAAGTTTTAAGATGATGCTCCTTCAGTAGACACGACTCTACAAATTATTAAGAACAATATCTTTACACAAAAAGATTCGATGATACCAACACCCTTATGTAGTGTTCCCAGATATTTTTTGATTATTCAAGAGGTTTTGGAATGTTATAATGGTGTTAGAGAAGACCAAGCGGATGAATATCCAAGGAATTTTAGAATACCAAAAACCAAAGGAGAGTGAACAATAAAGGGTCCCGAGCTTGAAACTGTTGACTATGGAAAGTCGTTGAGAACGTGCAAGGTGAATATTGGTACAAAGGATAATCCCAAGTTTGCAAACAATGGATATTATTGGAATGAAGAAACTATCAAGAAGATTGTTGATTTACTTCACGAATACTAGGACCTAATTTCGACTACATTTTCATAAATGAAAGCGATTGTTGGGGAGATACAAGATATGATGATCCCTTTGAAGTTGGATGCCAATCCAATGAATCATATACCATACTGATTGAACCTAGTATATAAGAGAAAATTGAAAGTAGAAATAGATAGGATTTTGGAAACTAGTATTATTAAGCCTATCATAGAGTTAGAATGGATCATCCTGATGGTGATTTAGGACAAGAAAATAGGTGGAATCAGAATTTGTGTGTATCTAGACCCATTTCCTACTCTGTTTATAGATGAATTTTTAGGGAATGTAGGATGGCAGGGAACCTACTCATTTACTGATGTATTATTTGGATATCACCAGATTAAGATTGCATAGGAGGATAAGCATAAGACAACATTTGTGACAGAATGTGGATGTTATTAGCATATAGTCATGCCTTTTGGTTTGAAAAATACACCAACACTATTTTCCCAAGTTATTGTCACAGCTTCTAAAGAATTGATTCCTCAATGTGTAGAAGTATATTTGGAGGATTGGAAAGTGTTTAGTTTGTTGAAAGATCATTTTGAAACTCTATGCTTGATGCTGGATAGATGTACAAAATTCCATATTTCCTTGAACTTGAAGAAGTGTATTTTCGGTGCAACATTTGGTATATTGTTGGGTCATACAGTATGTAAACAAGAACTTTTTGTTGATACTGCAAAAATCGTTGTTATTGTTGATTTTCCACCACCTACTTCAGTGTGAAAAATACAATAAACATTGGGTCACAAGAGGTGCTATAGAAATTTTATTATGGGATACGTGCAAATTACAGCCTCGTTGGAAAAGTTGTCGAAAAAGGAGGCCAATTTTCAATGGAATGAGGAATGTAAACAAAGTTTGGATACTTTGAAGTAGGAACTAGTTACGCATCAATTTTAGTATTCCCGGATTGGAAGAAAAAACTCCATGTACACATAGATGCATCATCTATAGCATTAGGTGCATTTCTAGCTCAGCCAGGGGAAGGAGGTTTGGATCATCCTATTGCATTTTCCAACAGAATGTTCTCAACTACTGAACAAAATTACACTAGTACAGAGCGTACAAGAATGGAAATGGTGTATGCACTACAAAAGTTTAGGCATTATCTACTAGGATCACATTTCAATATGTACACAGGTCATTTCATGTTTAGATACTTAGTCAATAATCCAATGTTTGGGGGGGGGATGTGAACATGGTTTTTATTATTTCAGGAGTATGACTTTGAAGTGATTGTGAAAACATAAAAATTAAACACATGACCTGATCATTTTTCGTGTATATTAATAGGGGAAGATGCAGGAAATTTGGATGACATTCTACTAGATGTGCACTTGTTCGTAGTATAGAAGTTTGATGATTAATTTGCAAATATTTTCCAGTTCTTGAGCATAGGATTAGCCCCTCCTGAATTTACAACTACGTAGAAGAAATAATTAGTAGGAAAGGAAACATGTTTTCATCTTATAGTCATGGATTTGTATAAATTAGGTGCATATGGTATTATTTGACGATGTGTATTGTAGCATGAGAGGGCTATGATACTATCACATGTACATGAAGGAGCTGCAGGAGGACACTATGTATGGAAAGCAACAAGTCAGAAGATTTTGCGCACAAGACTTTGGTGGCCCACCCTTCATAAGGATGCTAAGGAGTTTTTTCATACCTGTGGTGTCTGTCAACGGGTTGGGAAGCCATCCAGAAAAGAAGAGATTCCTGTAATACCACAAGTTATGTTTCAATCATTTGATAAATGGGAAGTTGATTTCGTTGGACCGCTCAAACCACCAGAAAAAAGGTTAGGAGAAATATATATAATCACTGCAATAGATTACTTGACTTGATGGGCTGAAGTAGAACATGCCATAGATTGTATCTCAGAGACTATTGCATGGTTTTTATTTGAGAATGTTGTTACGAGGTTTGGATGTCCAATAATCCTTATGAGTGATCAGGGAACACATTTATTGAATAAAATTATTTCTTATTTGACATAAGAATTTAAAATTTATCATCACAAGAGCACACCTTATCATCCTTAGGTAAACGAAAGAATGGAAACATATAACAAGATCCTATAGTATGTGTTGATGAATTTATGTAATGTGAATCGAGATGATTGGAACCAAAAGAATTCCTAGACATGTAATAAGTTGACATGACAAAAACCATTCCAATTAGTATATGGCCAGGAAGCAGTTATGCCTATGGAATTCATTGTGTCGAGTGTGTGCATTGCCATGTGACAGAGATCATAGATTCTGGCGTAGTATAGAAGATATTATCAGAGCTAGTGGAACTAGAGGAAGAACGCTTCGTCGTAGGATTTCATTAGAAAGTTTAGAAAGTGCATGAAAAGGCATGGAACGAAAAAAATATTAAACAAAAGAAATTCGATATAGGAGACTCAATTTTTCTTTATGACAACAAAATTTTGCAACACCCTGGAAAGTTCCAAATGCACTTGTTGGGTATGTATGACATTAGATATGTGACATAGGAAGTTGTTGTTCATTTGGAAAATTTGAATGGGGAAATCATATAAGGACTAGTCAACGGTAGTCAGTTGAAACTATATAGGAAAAGTCATGCTTCTATGTACTAGCCTCACTACACAGGACATGTACCATAGTATATGTATTATAGTATTTGTAATATAGAAAAGGAAAAGAAAAAGAAAAAGAAAAATAAATAAAATATCTTGAGGTAAGCCACAATAAAAAATTGAAGAGAAATGAGAAGTAAAGTTCTAAATCAAGCATTGCTCAAAGGGGAAAATTAGAAGAAAAAGATATGAACAAGAAAATGTCGCAGACAATAAGGAGAATTGAGTTGCACACAAAAAGGAGAATTGAAGAGATAGGATAAAGAACTATACAGAGGAAGGGAAGAGAATTAAATAGAAAACATATGGAGATACAGAGGGAACACATATTCATAAATGAGACGTGGTGACTATATTTTTACAGGCTGGAAAACTCAGACCATGATCTTTTCGAAAATATGAAATTAATTCAGGATCTAGACAATAATTGAATGTGAATAAAATAGGACGGGACTGAGAATTTGGGCATGAATATGAAGCTAAAAGTTTGAAACAACCTATAAAATTAGACAAGGGGCGATGACAAATGGTTATTTTTGCATGAACATTCAAAGAGAAAAGAGAGCCAGAGAAGAGCTGAGTGAGTTGTAGATAGAGATGAACTATAGAGAGCTATGGAACCATTGAAAGTAGGAGCATCCACATCGTAGATTAAGAAGCCACACATTTAGAAGGGAACATCACCAATGCAAGAAGAAATTTACATAGTAGATACATCATATCCAATCAAATTTCCTAGGGCATATCTGCCACTCATGAATCCAATAACAAAACTAGCTAGATTTCCCAAGGAATGGAAGTATGCCCTAGTTACACCAGTGATTCCACTTGGGTTCACTATTGAAGGAGATATGTTGGGAGCAATAGGAATCCTGAAGTTTTCAAACCATGACCTTGCATATCTAAATAGGTTTCCAAATTTAGCACTAGATAATTATCTGCGCACATCACTTAGACCAGACTCCCTCATACTCACAATTGAGCCATAACAGTGGGAAACATGACTACAATGAACATGCATATTGAACCAACTGGAGATCCCACATTTTAGAAGAAGCACATAGATCAACATCTATGTCAAATTACTACTTAATTTTGTCCACAAAGGTTTCCTATCGTTGGACAGGGCAATGTCGATTGAAACGCAACTAAGTTTATTCACGAAAAAGACTCATGGCAAAGCATTGGGAGAAAGGATGAAAGAAAATTGTGGAATTCAAAGAGAAGTGTGTGGATTGGACATAGAAAGTATCAATGATGATTCTGTCAGGTTTGTGACACAAGCGCTAGCTTGCAAGATACTCAGGAAGTGTCACAGAGATCAGGTGTTAGCAGGAGTAATATTAGCAGTGAATAAGTGCTTAGTAGGAGTGTATATGAATTGGGAGACATTTTATGTAAAATATTTCTTAACTCACTGTAGAGAATCATAGGAGAAAGGAATGGAGTTCCATTTTGCATAGTTATTAATATTGATTGCATTGGTTGCGTGGAGGGAGACAAAAGAAACCCAATTCCTGGAAGGTATGCAACAACCATTCCTAGAATAAATATATGTTCTTTGTGGCATACCACACACTAGAATAGGTAGATGGATAACAACATCAACTTCTACATCTATCAAGAGATAACCCTAAAATGCATTGAGGACACACCACGCATTCTACCGCCGATAGTTGAAGCATATAAATAAATTACATGATTCAAGGCTGGGCCACACCATATGTATATTCAAGAGAAGAGGGATCCATATCAACAATGGTTTTCAACTAGCTACAGACTCAGAGAACAAGATGTCAGCTAGAATGCCAATGACGGAAAATCAAAATGCAAAACTCTAGTGACAGAAACAGCGCAAAAGGAGACACAAGAACTAGTGAAGGATCAAGCATAAGAGCATCAACATGAAAAATGTGGGAATGGTGCAGGTGACACTCAGGAAAGAACAACACATGCAAGAGAGAAGACAAAGGATCACCCTAAGGATAAATCAATGCATAAGCACAAGAAGAGGAAAGCATTGAAGAAATTAACTATCCAGGCTCTAATAGAGGATGACTTGGAAAATATCAGGGACCAGGTCAAAGAAGTAACAAAAGAAGCCTTTCTATGAGCTTTGTAGAAATATGAATAAATGCACACAAATGTGCAGGTGAAGAAAGTTGCATTGTGCCAAATTTTGGAAGTAACCAGGATAGTATTGGTCCAAAAAACAGAAGAAGAACAGACAAAGAGAACAAAAAAAAAAAGTAGAGTCATGAACGACAACATCACAACTTCCATCAACATCAACAAAGCCCTAGATAATGAAGATATCCACAAGGGCCATAGAGTTCCCCACAACATAAATGAAATAGTGCCTAAAAGCATTAAGTATTATTGACTTAGTGTTGTCACAAATATCGATGAACGTGTTATACAACTTGCATACAAGTGTTACATAGGAGATACAATTGCGTGCAAATTCAATGTCTATGGAATTGGTCGAAGTAAATGCACACAAGGATGCACTACATGCAGAGTATAGTAAACTAATGTTGGAACAAGATGATCGCATACAGAAGACATCAAGGCTATGAAAAGAATTGCAGGAGTTATACAAAAACTTCCCAGAGGCACCAATGGAAGTATATACTCCCTTAGAAGAGAAAGTAAAAAATATAAGAGAATACATTCAGGGATTTTTCACAAAGATAGTAGATCTAGAAGTTCACACAATGCTAAGTACCCCACGAGAGGAAAGGGAGAAATGGGAGAATACAGTCACGATGACCATGGATAGAATTAGGATCTTGGATGAGGAATGTGCAAATTTGTATGAAGAGAGTACACAATTGTGGACTTAGTTGTTGGAAAATGTATAACTGCAAGCATTGGAACAGAGGTTATAGACTGTGTAGGAGAAGGCACATAAATTAAAAGAAATAATTATCACTCTGACACCAGTAGAAAAAATGATTGTCATAGTTGAGAACATTAAGTTGTACCTTGAGATCAACCAAATAAGAGTTGAACAACAAACTCTTGCACAAAATATTGAACCACTATAGGAGGAGGCCTTTCGGGTGACAAAAGAAATTGCAATTTCACAAGTAATAGTGAAGTAAGAAGTACAAGAATGTGTAGAAAAGATGAAGACCATCATTATCGCGCAAACATTAGAGGGGATTTTGATGCAAGAATCACATGCAAAGAAGAAGGTCATAACTATAAAGGAATTTTTTGAGAATTTTGTTGCAACATGGAAGTGAGCAAAAAAAAAGGCTTGAGTGGCTCAGGATGAGCCATAAGTGAGTGCTTGGGGGATGTTGGGACCAGTTTTGGGAACTGCACAGCGTGCACAAAATAAGGAAAGACAGTTGTCGCACTTTTGAGACTAGCACACTTTCAAAGGAAGGAATACCGTTGAAGCCTTTAGGTATTTTGGGTCCATTGATATAGGCTAATCCCTATTGTAATTGTATAAATATATAAGGGTTTTTGGATAGAGAGTATTATATAAATTAGTATGTAATGAAAGGTGAGATGAGCAGAAGTATGCAATGTATGCGAGGATGAAAGAGTGAAGAGTGACAGAGATAGATAGAGAGATAGGAAAAATACAAGGGCATGATGTATGAGCACACTGTGAATATTTTGTAAGAAATGATTCTAAATAAGATAATAAGAAGCTGGCTATTGTGGATGTAGCCCATCTTGGGTGAACCATGTTAAATATGGTTCCTATGTTTATTGATGTGATTTGTGTTTTGTTTATTGTGTGCATATAATGTATGTATGTTATTTTGAATATGGTATAGTTTCTTATGTTTCTGTGCAATTAATATAAGGTATAATGAAATAATGCTATGTATAATGGTTATGAGTATTTCCTCCCATCCCTTCATGACCACGAAAACCTTGGTCTTCCAGTCCCCATAGATACCTTGAGTGAGACTTCACCTGCTTGCGGGTGATTTCGAAAGGGCCAGTATCTGAGGGATTTGTTGGTGAATTCCTGTTGAACCCTAGGTCTTCCCACTATGCACCAAAAGTCTCTGATGACAATTTGAAACCAATTAAGTTCCTAATTCTCCTTGGATCAAGAATCTTAAGCTCTCGATAGACAACTATCAGGTTAGCATGATTATTGCAATTAAATTCTTTATTAGTCTTGGATCAATAATATTAAACTAATTATATAGAGATAACACCTCTACTTAGTCCTGAAATTCTTGATAGAGAGGTAACCTGTACTTATTCCTAAAAATTTAGTAATGGTAGAAATAACCCACGTGGAGGCCAAAGATACCCTGTAAAGGTATGTTGTAATTTTTCAAAATGACATTCTTTTCCCTAAATTATACAAAGCTTTACTTAGGGTCTAAGATCTAGGTTTAATTTTTCAAACATGTCTAGGGCCCCAAGAGACATACCTAGTGCTAAAAAAATCTAATTTTGTCCATGTACCCAATCAAAGGCCAAATATCCCCTCAAGAGGTCATATGTGGTGGTTAGAGGCATCATTCATGGACATTTATCCCTACAACATTCCTGTAGAAAATAAGTTTTTAGCCTCCTCCATCGAACATGGTTAACACTGGAATACCTAAACGTAGTGCTCAAAAACTTATAATGGTTCCTATATTTCCACTTCAAGTTAAAGGATACCCTAAATAGATCATGTGTAATATTTCATGGTGACATTCTTGGTCGTATATGCCCATACCCTAGATCATAAGGAAGATGATACTATTAGGAGATAAAGTGTGGTGGTTCAAGCCATTATTTTTAAACTAGCATGCCTTGAATCTTACCATATATCCTAAGGCTTAGTTTCCTCTCTTAACCATGTTTGTGGCCCCACAACTCATCATTGGTGCTCAAAATATCCTAGTTGTACTCATATCACCACTTGAAGGACATATATCTTATAGACATGTCAAATGTTGTGTCTTGAGGGCTTATTCATGACTTTTGAGCTTTAGAAGCTACCTTTTAGGCCTAATTCCCATGTCTCATAACATGACCTTGGTATAGGCCTTGAGAATGATACATAGTTCTCAAAAAATCATAATGGTGGCAATATGCCAACTCGAAGGTGAAGTATCCCATTTGGAGGTCATATGTGTTTGTTCAAGGATTTGTAAGTGGCCTTGGAAGAACTAAAATTTTGATTAGGTTCTAAGTCCTAGGTTTCCACCCTCTACCATTTTAATATCCCTATGAACCATATTTTTTGCTCAAAAGGTTGTATTGGTGTCGATATAACCATTTGGAGGCCCAACATTCCATTGAGAATTTAAGTGTTTTGGTTAATGGGGTTTCTCTAGAAACTAGATTCCATAATCCTAATTTAAGGAATATGGCTTCGGTTTTGTCTACCAACCATGAATAATGCCCCAATGCCCATACATGGTTCTTAAAACTAAATAATATTGCCAATATCCCCATTTGGAGGCCAAAGATATCCTCTAGATGTCATGTGTAGTGGATTCAAGTATTTTTATTTAAATTGGATCCTTAGAAGTTTCCTTTAGAGAATATGACGTCTAGATTTCCTCCCTCAACCATGTTTTAAGGCCCAAATACTAATTCCTAGTATTCAAAAGATCCTAATGGCACTTATATCCCCACTTTAAGGAAACGGTAACATTGAGAGGTCTTGTGCGATCGTTTGTAGTGGTGTTCATGGCCAAGGGTTCCTAGAAGCTTCCTTTATGGTCATATCAACACATTTCCTCCCTAGACCATGTCAATTTGCTTGATATCCATACCTAGTGATAAAAATATTCTAATGGTTCCTTTATCCCCACTTAAAATATAAGGATGCCCTTAGGAATTTCTATGTGGCACCCTGAGTTATCATTCTTATCCCTAGATACCTAAAATATTCCTTTATGGATTAAGTGTTAGGGTTCCTCCCTACCCTACCAAACCATCTCTTGTTATTTTGCACCCATACCCAATGTTGAACAACTTACTAATATAATCAATATCCCACTTTGAGGCTAAGGATACCCTTGGGAGGTTATGTGTGGTGGTTTGAGGTGTTGTTCTTGAAACTCTATTCCTAGAATATTCCTTTAGTGCATAAGGTCCATGTTTCACTTGTATACCATTTCCATAATCATAAGACCCATAACCAGGTGAGTGCAAGCTAATGATGGTCTCTCATGAAACGTTAATGGAAATGAAAACATGGAAAAACAACAATTTGTTATCTTGGATGGATTATTCAAGCTACTTTTACCATGAATTGGAATATGGTGTAAGAAGATGAAATGTGGGAAATTGAATTAGATTTCCAAATATGCAACTTTTATTCATATAAATTGTGAATAACTATGAGAAAATTATTTTTTTCTAACAGTGGTCTGTTATTTTTCCAAAAAACTATAAGGTATATGTATATGTTCATGCAGGTGTTGAGTACCTTAGGGATAGAATTTCATTCCAAAAACAAGTATAATTGTAGAGAACTTGTTTTTCTAGTGTTGTGTATTTTTTGGAAATTTATAATATTAATTTCATATTTTTTTTTAAATTATGATTGTCTATATATACTTGAAATTACAATGCCTTATGTTCATGCAGTTTAAGAGGGTCTTAATGTGATAATTTTTTTTTTTCTTGATCATAGATATCGGTCTACTCTAATGCAACATATAACTCATTTTAGAAATGGTTAAACCGAAAAAATGTTATAAAAAAAATAAGAGAGGTATGTATTCTAGGATTTTGATATATGCAAAGACAAAAATAGATTAAAAATAGTGAAAAATATTAATTTATATATATATATATATTTGGAATCTACATAAGCCGGATTTAACTATGCAGGTAATTTCGTCAACAATTGAATTCTATATCATATAGAAAAATAATGTCAAAAACATAGATATAGAGAGGTATTCATAAAAATAGATTTTTTTGTCAATTTTCAGACCAAACCACTAGGTTTGTCTCCCCAAACCTAAATCCAAGGAAACCAAGTCAAAATATACATATGCTAAAGTTGTCAATATCACCAAAAAAACTTGTATTCAAAAGAATGCGCATGTGTTATTAAGAGTACACACACGCTCTAGGAGTATGCACATGTTACTAACAACACACACACATTCCTAAGAGAAAACACACACTCCTATATCCTATCTCTTATTTTTTATTCCACCCCCCATCTCTCTCTCTCTCTCTCTCTCTCTCTCTCCTACATATACTCCTCTCTCCCCCACACTTTGAATCCCCCTCCCTCTCTCTCCCCTACTCCCCCCCCCTTTATCTCTTTACCTATCTATACTTTGCTTCCCTATCTATCCCCCATCCATCTAACTCTCTTTCTATACCCCCTCTCTATGACTCCCTCTCTCTCCCTCTCACACTCCTATACATGGTAAGACCTAGACATGGAAATACCTAGACATCAGAAGGTATGGAAATACCTAGACATAGACCTTTCCTTTCCATGCCTCACACTCTCACACCCACTCCCTCTCTATTCCCCCTCCCTCTCTCTCTCCATTACCTTTTGTAACTCCCTCTACTATTACCCCCCTTTCTCTTCCACATCTCTCCCACCCTTTATCTCTCTCCTTGATGTTAGTATCAATATCACTCTCTCTTTGCACCTCTTTCTCTCTATATCCCCACTCTTTATATACCTATGTATTCCCTCCTTCCTCTCACTCTCTCTCTACCTCCCCTTCTATGTCTCCCTCTCTCCCCCCTTCTTTTGATCATCCCTCTCTATATAACACCCTATCTATCTCCCTCTCCCTCCCTCTCACAATATCTCTCTAACCCTCATCTTTCTCTTTATATCTCCCTCCCTCCCTCCCACTATCTATCCTCTATATATCCTACATCTACCCCTCTCTCCTACATTTACCTGTCTCTCTCTACCCCCCTCTCTATCTTCCTCTCTCTCCCTCTCACACACTCACACACACACTCTCTCTACTTCCATTACATTCCTTCCTTTCTCTCCCTCGCATGCTTTGACACACACTCTTTCCATCCCCCTTCTATGCCTTCCTCTCTCTCCCTCCCACACTCACACACTAGCAAGTTTGGTACATTGCATCATGGTAAGGAAAGACATGGCCTTGACATATACATGAAAAATCATTGAAATAACTAGACCTAGACCTAGAGTTAGAACATAACCTAGATGTAGAATTTTCCTTGATATGCCTCACACTCTCACACCCATTCCTTCTATATCTCCCCCCCATTCGACTCTCTCCCTCTGCCTCTCTCTCTCTCCCTCCATCTATTTCTCTCCCTCCTCCCTCTCTATTTATCTTTTCCTCTCCTTCCCACCACCCCATATCTCTGTCCCTCTCCCCCTCCTTACCTCCCTCTCTCTCTCTCTATGTATCTCCCTCTCCCTCTTCATCTAGGTTTTTCATCCCAAACCTAAATCCAAGGAAAGCAAGTCAAAACACACATGTTACACTAAAGTTGTCAATCCCACCCAAAACAAAATGAATTAAAAATAATGTGCATGCACTCTAAGAATGTGCATGTGTTCTTAATAGCACACACGTGCTCTAGGAATGTGCACACATACCTAATAGTGTGCATTCATTCCTAAGAGAATGCACACACTCTATTATCCTATATCTTATTTTTTATTCCCCCTCCCTCTCTCTCTCTTTCTCTCCCACATCTACTCCTCTCTCCCCCACACTTTGAATCCCCCTCCCTCTCTACCCCACTCTCCCCCCTTTCTCTAATTACCTCTCTCTACCTTACTTCCCTCTTTATCCCTTGTTCTTCTCTCTCTCTCTCTCTCTCTCTCTCTCTCTCTCTCTCTCTCTCTCTACAACCTTATACATGGTAATACCTAGACATGGCAATACCTAGACATCAAAAGAAATGGAAATACCTATACATATACCTTGACTTACAATGACTCACACTCTAATAGCCACTCCCTCTATATCC
>SNQJ01S0001197.1:0-12670 GCA_010110895.2 Picea sitchensis
AACTGAACTATCTCAATAAAACTCAAGAGTAGACATTAGTATACTTTCTCCTTCTATTCTCCCCTTGTTCTTCCTTCTCTTTTTTCCTTTAAGCAATCAAAATTAGTTGAAAGAGTTCAACTACTTCTTTTAGTTAAGTTAATTAAAACTCAACTAACTTTTAGTTTAGGGGAAAATATAATATAATAATAATAAGGGTCTTTAATAAATAATAACTAGTAGGTGGGACCCCTTGTGACTCCCTTTAGTTTCTTAACAAAAATAAACACGACTAGTCAATCAATCAAACACATCCCTCCTTGTGGCTCCCATCATCACTCTCATAATTTGAAAATTAATATCAGTGATATTTCAAACCATATCCAAAAAATATAATATCCAAAATATCCAAAAATAGTATGCTGTCCAAAAACTTTAGCAGTCAACTGTTGTCAACAATCAATAAATAAATATACTCAAAAACCATATTTTCCACTTTGGGAGGAAATTTTCCCTTTGTTGCTGTTGTCTCCCTTTGACTTCTCTAAATTAGCCTTAGGTTGTGTGGAGCCCTTAGGCTTGATTTCACTGATAACATGAGAGCAGTCATCTCTCAAGTGCATGTGGGATGAAATGGATTTGGCTGAATCACTTGAGGGAGAGGAGGGGGAAACACCAACTTTTCCTTTATCATGTGTATGGTGGGCTTTAGTTTTGAGTCTCTTGCTTGTGTGGGAAGACTGTATAGGTGAGTGTGCAGGGGAAATTTGGACAATTGGGTTAACCGGTGGAGGAGGAGCATGTAGAGACAAATTGGGCCAGCCACGGTGTTGGGAGACTACTGGGTGAACAATCTCTTGCCATCCATCATTTTCAGGGACCTCATGTTGTAATGAGACCTGAAGGGGAACTAGGATACCAGGGACATGCTGGGGTTATAAGGGAGGCCTTTCTGGCCTAGGTTGGACTACTCCTTGTCCAATCCAGTTGAAAAATCCAGCTTGGAAGAGCTGGTTTAACTCTTGTGGATCTGCATCAAAATGTATCAAAAATCTTGGCCTTCTAGGGCCTCTGTTCCAATTCCCTCTTCCCCTTTTATTTCAACCATGGCTTCCTCTACTGAAGAAGATCATTCCTGTATGCAACTTTTATTAGCAACTAACTTCTTAAACAAACCATACATGACATCTCTTTAAATATGAAACAAAGTTTGGCTCAACAACACATCAGACCCATGAAATCCAATCCATAAATCATTTAATACTTGTCAATAAGCAGGGGGTGAATAAGGGTTCTGGGATATCTGAGGGGGTTGAAATGAGAGGAAAAGTGATAAAATGAAAGGGAGTAGACCATGATCACTGCTCAACAAATTATTAAACAATCAACTGTGTTGTAATAACAAAACATATAAACTGTAACCCATCTCTTTGTCATCCTTTAATTGTTGTAATACAAAGTTTCCATTTAATTATAATTTAATTTTAAGAACATGGTGTGCAAGGTGAATTTGGGAAAGTGAGGGGATTCGTAATGTGAGAAAAAGTGAGAGAATGACAGGCAAATTAATGGATACTGTTCATAAAACAAATTAAGTAATGAATAATCACAACTCTGTATTAAAATCAATCCAAAAGGCACCAATATTCACTGTTTCTCAATTGTGTACCAACTGTTTGCTGTCCCAATATTTAAATCTCCATAACCATTCCACTAATAAACTCATATTTGACAACCAAGAAGGTGCCCGAAGGGAGAAAAGACAGTTGGAAATCCAATCGGGTCTGTCACAATCAAATGCAAAAAGACAACAAGAGCACATTCATCTTTTAACCATAACACAAAGAGCTGGAGGCCTTCCGAGACTTATCAATCATAGGCATAATACCCTCAAAAAAGATACAACAATGAGCCACACAATCCTCTTATTACTCCAAGTCCTGGACACCACCAATGATTAACACCCGAGGAGAGAAAAGACACACAGATAATAACCCAATTCACATAGTGCGTTTAACACTTGTAGAGGAGAGGCAAAGTTAATTGAACAATGACAGTTATTAAAAGAACACACAGAGATATACCATCTCTATCCATTTACTTAAGAGACGAACAACCTGACAACAATACCAGTGAGGACTTCATGTTGTAATGAGACATGAGGGGGAACTGGGATACCATGGACATGATGGGGTTGGAAGGGAGGCCTTTCTGGCCTATGTTGGACTACCACTTTTCCAATCCAGTTGAAAAATCCATCTTGGAAGAGCTGGTTTAACTCTTGTGGATCTGCATCAAAATGTATCGAAAATCTTTTCCTTCTAGGGCCTTTGTTCTAATTCCCTCTTCCCTTGTTATTTCGTCCATGGCTTCCTCTGCTAAAGAAGTTCATTCCTGTATGCGGCGTTTATTAGCAACTAGCTTCTTAAACAAACCATACATGACATCTCTTTAAATATGAAACAAAGTTTGGCTCAACAACACATCAGATCGATGCAATCCAATTCACAAATCATTTAATACTTGTCAATAAGTAGGAGGTGAATAAGGGTTTTGGGATATCTGAGGGGTTGGAATGAGCGGAAAAGTGATAAAATGAAAGGGAGTAGATCATGATTACTGCTCAACAAATCATTAAACAATCAACCGTGTTGAAATAACAAAACATATCAACTGTAACCCATCTCTGTGTCATCCTTAATTAATCGCTGTAATACAAAGTTTCCATTTAATTATAATTTAATTTTAAGAACAGGGCGTGCAAAGTGAATCTGGGAATGTGAGGGGATTCGTAATGTGCCAAAACGTGAGAGAATGACAGGGAAATTAATGGATACTGTTCATAAAACAAATTAAGTAATCAATAATCATAACTCTGTATTAAAATCAATCCAAAAAGCACCAATATTCACTATTTCTCAATTGTGTACCAACTGTTTGTTGTCCCAATATTTAAATTTTCCAGAATTTCTCAATTCATAACAATCTGTGCAATCATAACTCATAAAAACAACAACCTCTCCACTCAACAATCATGTTTAACAAAGGGATGATCCTGTCTTTCTTTTCTTTCCTTTTTTTTTAAATAATCAAAAAAATGCACAACAATATGCTCGACATCCATCCCTGAGAGTCGATAGTGCATCACAATAATAATCAACATCCACTGTTTACCAATTTACAATCGGGCCTAATTAAAATATACACAGGTATTTTTTCAAATACAAACAAACTTCCAAAATATGCCCGATTACACACAATCTTCATCATATCAATCGATGAGATCTTGCAACGAAACAACAGTCAACATAAAACCCAAGCCTTATCACTGTTGATATAACTTCCTTTTAAAACCATTGATAATATGTAATATGATCTAATAATATATATGAAGCGAACATAACCAATTACACACAAGCATCATTTTTAAAATTATCCATAACCCTGATCGGGCCTAGAAAAACACACAGGTGTTTCCAATTACAATCAAGACCATGCTAGTAAAAACACAGTGAGTGAAACCATAATGAAAGAAGACAGTTCTTGACTGTATGCAAGTGCCTATAACTATTCAACCAATTTGATCATAGAAATATGATACAGAGACTCGACGAAAACCCTCCATAACCATTCCACTCATAAACTCATATTTGACAACCAAGAAGGTGCCTGAAGGGAGCAAAGACAGTTGGACATCCAATAGAGATTGTCACAATCAAATGTAGGAAGACAACAAGAGCGCGTTCATATTTTAACCATAACACAGAGAGTTGGAGGTCTTCCGATACTTATCAATCATAGGCAGAATACCCTAAAAAAAGATACAACAATGAGCCACACAATCTTCTTATTACTCCAAGTCCTGGACAAGACCAATGATTAACTCCCAAGGAGAGAAAGGACAGGAAAATAATAACCCAATGCACATAGTGCATTTAACACTTGCATAGGAGAGGTGAAGTTAATTGAACAATGACAGTTATTAAAAGAACACACAGAGATATAACATCTCTATCCATTTACTTAAGAGCTGAACAACCTGACATCAATATCAGTGAGGACACATACATCCTTTTGGCATAACACTGAGATATAACTTGTATCATCCCACAACCATACGGTACATATTAATGTTATGGCCACCCCAAGACTTGATCTTGGGATACTTCGGTGAAAATACAATAAGAATGAGCCAACGACCATGACTCAGGGTTTGAAGAAATAACACAACAACTACTAGCAATCCGAATGCGACTGGATAAGGGTTACAATAATGACTGTGAGGGAACAAAATAATCGATGGTAATACACAGAACAAAACCCTCCACCATCAATACAAAGCGATATGTACCACATTCATTTATTATCCACAGAGACCCATCACGATATTAAACCGACCGAGCAACCAATCAATGCACAACTTAAACAAAACAAAATTCTTTTGCTCACAATCCGAAACATTTTACAGTCATAACAGAGAGATATGACACACATTTACACAGTCGAAATTCTCAGGAACACACAGAATCCAAGCATCACTAAGCCATTATTTGTTCATACAACAAAGAATATTTCATGGTTGGAGAGAAAAAGAATCATACCTGTAGAAAAACGCTTAAAAGGGAAAGTTTGCCAAGCCTTCTTCTTTCCAAGAGCCTGAAGTGCGGAGCTTCACAACCAACAAACCGAAAATGCAACAATGAATAATGCTAGGGCGAGGACCGATAGAGGGAGTATGAAGTGATGTGCAGTAAATTCACGTCGCTTCCATCTCCTGGCCTATTCAATTCGAAGTATGAGACATCCAAACATTCACCAATCAATTAAACCATGTATTCAATGCCAAACCATTTGAAATATGTGACGATATCCTTTGCAGAGTGCACCACCCAATATCATTTACACGTTAACCCTTGCCACAATTCTATGCCATCATACTTATTGCAAGGCTATATGCGCCCAATTCAAATCTAATGAAATTCGCATAGCCCACTAACCAACCATAGCATAATAATTAGGACTAACACTAACATCCTTTTAATTTTCCATTTGCATATAACCCTTTATCATAACTCAAACATAGCTTCTTTCCCTTTAGGATTTTTTCATAGGTTTTTCTTTCTTTATTTTGATTATGTTATCACTAATATATCTCTTGCATATATGTGGCTAGGTAATCGATCACAATGATTAGTGACATGGTTAAATCATAACAAATGTAAATACATGCCCATCATAACAATAAAAATGTTTTGGATCACAAGAAGCATTCCATAAAATGCATCATCCACCTATTACTATGTCAAAATGAAACCAAGACTGCATTGTCAACCATGTAGGACTGCGTAGGTAGCATCAAAACAACAACAAAAGAAATGTGTGATATGTCTATCCTTGTGCATCTAGTCTACAAGGGGGTCCCACCTACTAGTATTATATTATTAGCATAGTTAAATAATAGGGCTTTAGCAATACTTTGCAGGCGAAATTCATTATTATGATTTTAATCGTCAACACACATGTCAAGTGGAAAACCTTTTAGGTTTTGACTTTTTTGGAGTTGATTCTAAAGGGTTCGGAGTACAACCCCAAATGGTTCATAGTAGGACTCCGAAGAGATAATCCAAACCATTGATCAGTGAGTGGTGTAGCACAATGATAGTCATTGATCTGTCGTAAGTCCCACCTAAGCTATGAGAGGATGTGATGATGTTAGGATGATGAGTGGTGCCCACATGTCTAGATATGAACACGTGGTAGCCCGTAATTCGTAGACCATGTTGGCATTAAACGTTGGGATATGAGGCTAGATCCTAGCCACCATCAGATCATTCCATCGACGAATGATAACTGTTGGATCAAAGTCCCATGTGCATGAACCTTTGAATCGAGGATTAAATTTTGATTGTTGATCAACGATCCACATTGATAGCACACACTTAAAGTGCTCGAGATTTAACATAAAGGCAACCCCCGGTGAGTGGTAATTTAAATACCACTAAAGGACACATGGTGATGATTAAAAGCACAATGAAACCACGCTCAACACCCATTCTACACTAAAGAGGAATGCTTCTTGATGAAGGTAATAATATATCAGTGATAAATCCAAATCGTTCATCAGAGTGTGTGGAAATCCACTTGTGGATATAATCCGATGGGGTAACTTCGATGGTATAGAAGGAATTCAAATAGAATAGATCCATTAATGTAGCAGGACAATTAGACGTTAACTGAGGAGACAGGTGGAATTTTCCACATCAGCTGCCACATCCATGCTACATTAGTGCCACATGTACCAGGGTGCCACGTGGCACTGAAGTGAATTTGAGGGTAGAAGTCCCAAAAAATTTGGAGGGTTGTAACTTTTGATATTGAGCTCAGAATTGAGCATGATTACAGTCGTTGGAAAGCTCTAGATGAGAATAATTAATCTACAAGGTCTAATTGGAGAAATGGATTAGTTGGAAAAATCAAAATTTTGACACCCCATCAACCTAAATGGGAACTAGGGGGTCGGGTGGTGTTACATGAGACATTCAAAACTTTCTTCGTTAATATCATCCTCTTGTTCCTCAATTATGTTCTCAATATGATTTGGAAGAAGTGTTTCCCTTGAACCTTCAATAGGATTCAAAGGAAACAAGTGTTCCATGAAATAATCCTTAAGGTCTTGAATAATATCTTCAAACTTTTGAGTTGTAGGGCCCCAATACTTGAGGAAATATTGGATAAGGATCATTGAAGAAGATATTCTTTAGTGTTGCAAGAATGTCTGATCTAGTCTCTTTTCATTTTTTCAAGTGACAAGAGAAACAATCTTACTATCACATCTTCTTGTTCTACACCAAAGCATAAAATGAATTCAGTAAATTCGACAATATGCGCAACAATCGAAAATGGATCACCATCAAACTTAGGGATATGACTCAACCATTTTATCAAGAATTTGTTTGGATACCAATAAACATAATCAATGTCCAAGGCTTTGTATGCCTCATGAAATTTCCATAGAGACATGCTTCCATCACTTAGGGTAATACCTCAATGGAGTCACCAGATGAGCTCAAGGCTCATCAAAGATGGAAAGGGAACTTCCCTCAAATGGAGTAGCCAGGAAATCTACGGGTAAAGGATTTGGGAATAACTTGCCAAGTGTCATTAAGGCTCGAAGAAGGATTCAAAATCCTCCCTGAAAATGACACCAAAATGTTATCACATAGATTGTAGCTTGGGAAAATCCCAACCCAAACCACAAAGGTGGGACAACTACGTGAGTACCTAGACATTGTCGCCTTAGATAGACACTCCCCTCACTTTAGTGATGATGAAATCACCACAAGGGGGGAATCCTAGTGACCCTAGAGGGATTGATATGGAAAGTGAGATGATGATGAATGAGTGCCCCTATAGCTTAGGTTTGGAGATGGAGAAAGACTTGAAGAAGGGTCTTGTGAGAGGGTGAATGGTTTCCAAGTGTTGTGTACCTGCAAAACAATGTTAGCTTTGCCTGGAACAAGACAAAAGATGATAAACCAATCCTTTAAACAATGGGGAATAAAAATAAACCTTGATTTCCAAAATCGCAGCAGTATAGAAATATATATATCAACAATGAATGATGTTAAAAGCTGCAAATTTAACCATCCAAAATCTAATACAAGATATCAAAAATAAAGCTAGGAATGACTAGTCAAACTTCCAATGATTAAAGCAAGACTTTGGTGGTGATTAGGGGGATGTTATGTGATGTTATCAACAAGTATTTATAATTACCTAATGGACGTAGAAGACAATTTCTACAACAACAAATTCTAGCCACCAAAATCCACAAACAAACCACCCAAAAGATAGCCAATAACAAGTAGTTTAATTATGGCAACTTGCAAGTGGATTTTAGTGGTAGAATAATGATCAATAGATGAAGAAAAGATGAATTTTCAGCAGCCGTAATGGCTATAGCATTAATTTTTAACAACAAATAGAATTACTAGGTCAATCAAGATGCCCCTAGGGCACACAAGGGCTTATAACATGTAGAATCAAATCCAACTTAGACAATTGCAATATCTCAATATTTCACATATACCAATGCAATAATATTATATCTCTAATGCAAGTATATTAGTTCCTTATCAACTAGGTTAATGGAGTCTCTTGTGTAAGAGCTAGGGTTTGTTACTTATCTAGGGGTGTAAGCCCTTTTACTCCCTAGAGAGAACAAAACCTAGCAAGGTAAATCTACAAGGGTGTAAGCCCTTTTACTCCTTGTAGCAATTTTTGCAAAGTAGCTTATTCAATGATAACAAAGTAGATCTTGATGGAGGGTGTATTTCATTATAGTCCTTCAAGGATTTAGACAAATTTAGCTTGAAACAATAAGAAAACAACACAATAAATGCATAAATGCATAAATGCCTTACCAATTCCAAGAAAAGCTTGAAGAAACCCTTCCTTATCAAGAATTTTCCACCAACATACCAAGAATAAAAAATCCAAGAGATAGGGCCTAGATGTTTTTCACCAAAAGACAAGAAATATCATCCACAATCCACCAAGAGAGAGAGATAGAGAAAAATGCACAAATAGGGTGAAAATTTCAGCCAATGTTATGTAATTCTCAAGTGAGAGTTATGTTCAAATGAAATAAAAGTGACCTTTATTTATACAAGATCACTAAAAACCAATTTGTCAACTTTTCCAAAAGTCAACATCAAATTATAGATTCTGACCCTCTTATTTGTCCTTTACAACTTAAAATAAAAAATACATAAAGTAATTTCCCCTTTTAGGGGTGACGTTATGCCCTTTGGTGAATATCATTGGGCCTCCCAAGGAAATGTGCCCTGCCACCAAGTGCTCTACTGCGTTCGAAGTGTCTCTCTCTCTATCAAACCATGTCACATCACTAATAAACCATGAGAACCCCATAAAAAACCCTAGCTTCCATGTGACGTCTAGGGAATATCTGATGATGTTTTAGGCCTTCCAAAGCCAACATTGAGGTGCAATGGGCTAGCATGAAATCATATCATGGTGTCCAAGAGCCTCCAAAGAAAAAATTCATCCTCCAAAGTGTCCAATGGGAGAGGCACATCATCCAACATGTCGGATTCATGCCCCTATGAAGGTCCAAGTAACCTTGTACCTCCACGAAAATAATTTCACCTGGAAAGGCCTTGAAAAAACAAACAAGTTTTCCCTCCAAGGGTCCAAGATTCACAAGTATCATGCCAAGTAAGCCATATCTAATAAAACAACCACCCAAACATGTGCAACAAGTCCCCCCTTTTCAAAATAAACAAATGATCAAAGACCTTATACAACTTGCCAAATTTAAGTATGGGAGGGTTGTCATGGTGACCTATTGGGTAGATCATTACCCAAGTCAAGGAGTGTTTCCCAAGAGTTCCCTCTCTAAGTCAGGTAAGGAGTATGAGGTGGATTTGGGTGTGACTTGTCACGGGCATGGGGTTTCTTGACATACAAGGGCTCATATTGTCTCATTTATGGGTGCCTTTGTAGAGGGTGCGCTTGCTCTTGAGTTACCAACTATTTAGGTGCTATTTTCCCTAGACCCATTCTTATCCATCTTTCTAATTCCTCCTTTCATTTATTTGTAATTTTCTAGTCCCCTTTATAAGATTTCAAGCTTTATCATTTTCAATTTGGGACCAGGGCGGGAACTGAGTAAGTAGAGCTCAAGTTGGACCAAGTTTTGATGGTCCTCATTTGATATTTTCACTTTCTTTTCAACATTAGTTTCTTATTCTTTTATAGAAATTGCAATATACCTCTAGGCCTTTAGCCCCTTCTTCCCATGAAATGAGGTGCAAGCCCTTCTTGGGTCAATATGCTCAAAAACCCAAAAGATGAGGAGACATAAAGGGAAGAAGTATGGTAGGTGATAAATATGTGCGGGAGCGTTACGATAACCCTTCAAGGAGACCACCTAGTAGAAACCTTTTTCTCGAGGGTGACCACTTACAAGGAAAACATTTCAACAACCAAGGTGAAATGAGGCAACATGCATAATTTCCATGCAAATGTTTTCAAAATCAAGATAGGACCCTTTGCAACATGTTCAAATGCTTCATTTAATAGAATGACACTTACCACAACACCAAACTTGTTACTTTATGGAGCAAGATATGTTGTCCTCTATGAGCCAAGATGGTGTGGAAAACGCTACTTCCATCGATCAAATGGTGACATGTGTAAGATAGGGTCCTATGCATGCTCATCTACCAATATATTTGTATGTTCCCATATTTCCACTTGTCATGATGGTAATTGCATGATCCCCACTTGGATACTCGTTTCTCCACTTTAGGAACTTGGTATAAGATATCTCATAACTTAGACTTTAGGAAATATTAATATAATATTCCCTTGGGCTTAAGCTCCCTTGGCTTAGCTCCCCCTTCCTAGAATCTTAGCCCCCCTTTCCCCTTCTAGTGGAGTTCTAGCCCCCCATACTCTTTTGTCTGATTGGTCTGCAACAACGATGTATTTTATTAATATTTCGAGTGTGATTACATATTACAATGATAGGCTCATGGGTCTTTCATCATCTAGGCTCTCTGGCCCAATAATCACATAGGCACTCTAGCCTCAAAACATATTTACAAAGGAAATTTGGTCCAAAATATCCTGGCTCACCAAACTATATGTACATTTTCAATTCTGGTTTGGGATAGGGGTTGTTGTTCCTGAGTTTATATTTAAGGCTTCAAAATATAAAGTCAAGGCATCCGAAATAAAGAGGGTTTTTGATAAAATGAAAAGGAAACCAGTTCTTTAAGAAAATAAACTATGGCTGATTTCAGAGTTGTCTTTGTATAGCTTCAAATCGTTCTTGGATGTTTATGTCCTGTTCTATGGCTGCCCATGAACGTTTGAGTTTGACCCAGGTGGTAGATGTCTCTAGGATAGTATTAAACAAATTTAAAGCAATAATGGTCAGGTCGTTTCAACCGGGCTGAATATTAGGTTGTCTTGTAACAGGTACAGTCATGGAGAAAAGAAAGTTAAATATTTGTTATTTTAGGTTTGCTTTTTCTATTTTCAATTATATGAGAAAAAAATCCTGAAGTTGAATTAATCTATAACAATTTAGAGGCCGTTTTCCGTGTCTGAGTCAAGTTTGAAAATAGTGAATGTGATGAAAGAAAAACATAAAGCTGATAAAACAAAGTGAGGCATCAACATGGAAGAATGTCACTTTGAAAACAAAAGAAGAAATTAGATGAGAAACTCTTTAACGAAGCATAAGGTATGGTAATCTAAATAATTCACACGTCTTATGTCTACTAATAGAAAACACAGAGGTAAATCTGTAAACAATCAGATAACATAATAAATATGTAACCACAGTAGAAGTTGTACTAAGTTGTAGTTAGACATTCATCAAAGATATGAAAAATGCTATTGAATATGAAAGACATAAGAACACATAACTCAATATTGACGGAATATGGAATCTCTGGTTTGCATTTGTCTTGATTCTTGTCAAGGAGAGATTTCTTTGCTACAATCAGCCAAAAAACGCCATTTCTAAGTATTTTAAAATTATATTTATACAAAGGTTACCAACCCTAGATGGTTGGAACTTTCCTTACTTCTAGATATTAACGGTTATAAAATAAAGACTTGAACCGTTTCACTGGCTTCTTTTCCATCTTCTTTCATACATCAGTATAACGGGCAACATGCATTGCTTCATTATTTCTTTGAAGTACTTGCTTCACTTGGCCCGAGACACTCGACACACCTGTTTATAAGCTGCCCTAATCTTCTTGAAGGATCCGACACATCCTTGGCCTAAAAAGGATACATCTTCCTCTGAATTTTCGACAACTTGTCTTCAATCCTTCTATCCTCAAATTTTATTGATTGGAAATGTAAATTTGGCTTCACCAGCCATATATCCATTTGGGCAACGTCCACCTGTACTAACTGTGAAATTTCGACCTGAGCTTCATTTAAGCTCTCTTTGCTGTTCAGTTGAATCTTTATAACATTAATCTGTCCTAGTAGTCTAGAACAATCGTCCTTTCCAATGCCTAGTGGCTTTTTATCTAGCAGATCGAAGGTCTCTTCACAATCCTCCTTTGTTTCTTTGGCCAATCTTCTTCTCTTGGATATATTTCCCTCCCATATTTATAATAGTATGTCTCCTCTGATTTTCTCTTCAACGGTCAATCTAATATTTTTGGGAGTTAGAGATATTTCTTCCTTAGAAGATGACACGACCTCTTTTTGGAAAGTGACCCGGGCTACAGTGGCCTCTTTTTCTCTGGAATTTTTTTTGTCTAATGATTGTCCTATATCTTGAAAATAATCTTGGATGATTCCTACTTTAGAAAGCAGTCTTTGTAGTGTTGTTTCAAGTTTCTGTTGCACTTCCACTGCTTGAGCTTGAAACACTGTTATACTTACAACTTTGTTTTCAGTGGAACTTAATTTAGCTTGCAGCTGCCTTACTAATTCTTCTTGCTGGATGACCTGCCCTTGACTTGCTTGCACCATCTTATACATATCATTTAGAATAGACTTGAGCAGTTGGATCTCCTATTTGTCAACAACTCTGGCCTATTCAAGTCCTTTATTTACCTCATTTCTAATATTATTCTCTGTATTCCTTATTTGACTTTGTAACTGAGCTATCATTTGATTCCTCTTCTTTAGT
>SNQJ01S0001197.1:12720-34901 GCA_010110895.2 Picea sitchensis
ACGGTTATAAAATAAAGACTTGAACCGTTTCACTGGCTTCTTTTCCATCTTCTTTCATACATCGGTATAACGGGCAACATGCATTGCTTCATTATTTCTTTGAAGTACTTGCTTCACTTGGCCCGAGACACTCGACACACCTGTTTATAAGCTGCCCTAATCTTCTTGAAGGATCCGACACATCCTTGGCCTAAAAAAGATACATCTTCCTCTGAATTTTCGACAACTTGTCTTCAATCCTTCTATCCTCAAATTTTATTGATTGGAAATGTAAATTTGGCTTCACCAGCCATATATCCATTTGGGCAACGTCCACCTGTACTAACTGTGAAATTTCGACATGAGCTTCATTTAAGCTCTCTTTGTTGTTCAGTTGAATCTTTATAACATTAATCTGTCCTAGTAGTCCAGAACAATCGTCCTTTCCAATGCCTAGTGACTTTTTATCTAGCAGATCGAAGGTCTCTTGACAATCCTCCTTTGTTTCTTTGGCCAATCTTCTTCTCTTGGATATATTTCCCTCCCATATTTATAATAGTATGTCTCCTCTGATTTTCTCTTCAACAATCAATCTAATATTTTTGGGAGTTAGAGATATTTCTTCCTTAGAAGATGACACGACCTCTTTTTGGAAAGTGACCCGGGTTACAGTGGCCTCTTTTTCTCTGGAATTTTTTTTGTCTAATGATTGTCCTATATCCTAAAAATAATCTTGGATGATTCCTACTTTAGAAAATAGACTTTGTAGTGTTGTTTCAAGTTTCTGTTGCACTTCCACTGCTTGAGCTTGAAACACTGTTATACTTACAACTTTTTTTTCAGTGGAACTTAATTTAGCTTGCAGCTGCCTTACTAATTCTTCTTGCTGGATGACCTACCCTTGACTTGCTTGCACCGTCTTATACATATCATTTAGAATAGACTTGAGCAATTGGATCTCCTATTTGTCAACAACTCTGGCCTATTCAAGTCCTTTATTTACCTCATTTCTAATATTATTCTCTGTATTCCTTATTTGACTTTGTAACTGAGCTATCATTTGATTCCTCTTCTTTAGTCTTGCTTTCAGATTATCAACTGATAATAAGTTGGCCATTGAAAAATCTACCAAAGATCTTTCTACCTCTGTAGAAAAGTCTTCCTCTTCTAGAATTTGTCCATCCACAAGTATCTTGTGATTTTTGACCATTGTGCCTTCTTTCAGGTGCATTTCTTGTTTCACTACAACTCTCCTCTTCTTACTGAAAAATAAGTCAGAGTAAGGTATTTATTCAATAGAAATTGGGGTAAGATCACTTATGTATATAGCTTCAAGAACAGGAGTCCCAAAACTTGACTGTAAATGAGTCAATGCTGTAATAAGACTACCTAACTCTGTGAATTGTGATCCTTCTGTTGTTTTGAGGGTATCAACAAGAATAGTTGACGATAAAGAAAAAGTCATTTGATTCTATTTTGAAGGTGTCTCATATTTAAACTCTGTTTAAGACCTTGGATGTTCTATCTGCGAAGCTTCTGATCTTTGTGAAGACACTTCGAGATTCTTTGGGTTTTCCTCCGTAGTATTTTTATCCAAATATTTTGTTTCGAAACCTAGAGGTATATTTTCYTGTTCTGAAGGAGGGGTTATCGATTCTCCTTGTAATATCTTGGGCAACCCACTTCATCTGTGCTTTTGGAAAGAAAGAAAGCTGGCCTGTAGATYAGGRGGTAATGCCTAGACTCTGTCTAGTATCTCCTCATAAGCTATGCTTCTTTTGAAAATGTCATCACATGGGGAATCTTCATKCTCGTATGTTTTCATATTGCATTGAACTAGATGGTTTCTCAMAATTTGAYATGGATCATGCCTTATTATCTCAACATCCACCAGTTTAACGTTCTCTAATGTTGTGTCTTCCACCTTGGAATGGCCAAAATTTAGCAGTGAAAACCTTCTAATCAATAGAGGAAAGGCTGGCCATAATTTAYTCTGAACTGCCTTTAACTCTTTGCCGATGCCCCCTGTTATTATTTGGTGAGACACTTCTCTGCACACCAGTCTGTCAGGAATAAATTTTGGGAGAGCATGAGGGGGAGTCGAACATCCGAAAACTTTGATATAAGAGAATTTCTCTTCAATAAACCAATCTACAACTGTTTTAAGGTTTCCCATGATTTTCTTTGAAATCCGAGGGGGAGGGTAACCATACAATATTTGGTGCACAAGAATCACTACATAGTGACATATTTCATAAAAGAAATCTTTTACTTTTTCCTCCCATAGTTTAGAGTGATAGAAATGAATGGGTTCTACATAGGTTGGGTTCCAACTCCAATTCATCAATGGAAATGGGGTCATATAATAGATGGCGTCCATGACATACACAGACATATAAAAAGATGCAGGTTGGCCTTTTGAAATTTCCATTTGATACTCAACAATCTCCTTGGTTAGGTTATCAGATAGAATCTTATCCCAATTGAAAGTGAAACCCTCGGCTACTTCGTGCATAATTGGCACCCATTCCGCCGGGAAATGGGAAGGGATTTTCCTTCCAAATAATCTACATAACATCATAGCTATATAGACCATATATTCATTTAACGATGCGGTGGCATAAACACCATGGGAATCAGCTCTAAATTTCGCTGGAACCCCCCACCATGTTTTAATTATATCTGGATAGGTTTGATCAAATTATGTACATTCCTTTCATTGAAACTCTTCTACGAATTCAAAATTATAAATATATTTAGAAACAGGGGGTAGCTTGTACATTACTTGAATGTGTTCTGTCCTGAAAGAGCCGACGACAACCTTTTGATGATTTATGATGCTCCTAGTCTGCACATCGGTGTTCATCAGAGCCCAATTTATCATATCATTGTATGGCATGAGCTTTGACCATGTAGCGCTTTTATGAAGTTCAACCTCTGATATAACTTTGAGTTTAGTTCCGGTCTTATCAGTATTTTCGTCTGCAAAATCATCTGGGCAATTCATGGCTTCACGTTCCAATATTTTGAAAATCTGCATCCAGGACCTGACCGAATCTACAACGTATGGTGTGGTATCAAACAAAACATTCGAGTTCGGATTTGAGCTTTCACCGGCCTCATCACTCTTTGTCAATGTTTTTCTGGGTGCCATGATGCTTGTGATAAAAGCGAGTACCTGTTACAGAAGAGAAGGTGTAAGCTTTCTTGAATAAAACTTGCTATTTTGTTGAAAGTGCGAATGGGATTTGAAATAGAAACCTTTATCTACCGTCAGTCTGCCTTAATTTGAGTGTGCTACTACGAACGATGAATTTATTTGTTTTAATGAGGAGAGTATAAGTGAAGATACATGCCTTACACTATACAATATTTCCGTTAATCCATAATAAAGGCTACCCAATATCGACGATTTGAGACCGAGAATTTTGGAAGTAATATCATTGAAGAATCCCAAAAATTGAAAGTGCGAAAACCAATTTATATCGTTAATTTTTGTTTTAATGTTAAGTTAATCACACTTAAGAACTTAATACATTTAAGTGCTTCATGCTTCGGGGTTCTTTGGGCATGATGAGTGATAATTCTCCAATTTCCAAAAATGCCACTGGTTAACAATATATTAAGTATGTTTAATTTTTTAATTAATCGCGATTAAAATAGGGTTTTAAAACGATGCTTGAGGCAGGACTTCCGAAACGTGAAATTATGATGAGTTTCCAACCACCGTTAAACGTTCTTAAGTGTCTTAATTAACTCAGATTAATTTCTAAACTAACTTTCGTGACTTCGCAAATCGATATTTTGGGGTTCATTATATGTCAAGCTGCTTATATCATAGAACCCCGAAACCCAAAACTTTGGAAATAGTCTCAATGTTTTGACTTCTTTTTTTAAACCATGGGAGACTCCATACTGCTAAGACATTTAAACCATTGGATTGATTGGATAAATTTATTTAGATGGTGATTATCCAATTTCATTTTTGTGTTCTTTTTTATTTAAACAAAAACAAAATCTTATTTTAGTCTAAGTTTCAAAAAAAATAAAATATACGTTTCAACATAGGCTCCATCTAGGGATCTCGTCTCCTTGTGGGATGAGAAGAACATGTATACTGAGTGCCTTTATTGGGTAAATGGATTCATTATTGCAGTTTGGTGAAACACATCCTGGAGAAAGCACAAAACACGATTTTAACATCTCATCCTTAACTTTGAAAACTCTCAAAACCGAACCATTCGGTGATCTCGAGTTAGGCTTATAATAGTTTTCTTTTCCTAAAATTGACTTCATATTTATATAAGATAATCAAAACAACCTTAATCGTTCTACCATGATTTATTTGATTTTGTTTGCATCAAGGTGAAGTAATTCTAATATTTTAAGTTAGGGAGTCCAGTTAGCTTAGAATGTAGATCTAGCCGAAAAGAAAAATAGTTACCAGAGCATCTTGTAATTCATGTATAACAACCTATCATATATATAGACATTGCTTCACTGCCAGTGATCCTGTTCAGTACCCCGGTGAAGTTATCAAATTTCTCACATTTAATTTCCTTTCACCACTTCAATCAGTATTTAGCATTTAAATGCAGAGATGAGGGCAATCATTTAATGAATTTCCTTTCATCATCTCTCTTGGACTAGATGGGGGCAATCATTTAATGAATTTCCTTTCATCATMTGTCTTGTTTYAAAACATGAAGTGGGGGCAATCAATAGGTATGCCATATACCCGGGAAGATATCTGTTTATAATTTATCAATAGAGGTMTATCAACTCACTTTAATTGCTCTGGACTAATCATCCTCTAACCTTCAAACACCTTTGCCTTTAGGGAAAATATCAAGGGAAGTTCTTATTATATTTTTCAGGGGATTTCCTTGAGCGAAACCAATCAGTTTGATCCTGTTAGAATGACTAAGAGAGTTAGGATTAACCTAGACATACTTCCAGTTCAACTAAAGTTAGAGGAGCTATAAAACCTTTATCTATTCTTGTTTTGAAGGTTAGTTTATGAGTTTCCAAAGTTAAGGTGAGACCTTTCTCCTCTATGAATCTCATGAGAGGATATCAAGGATCAGGTGAAGAAAAAATCTTGATCATAGATAGGGGAAAAGAAAAGGGTTTCAGATATTCTGTTGTAGGTACAATTACCCTTAACAAACTTCTTACTCTACTCTTGAAATTTTTCCTTAAATTCTTTTTATTGCTTATTTTTCATATATATATATATATATATATATATATATATATATTTTGTCTAGAGATTTTTATTATAATTAGAAGTTGCTTTTCATTTATCTAATTAAAGTTTTAGCGATGATATTAGTAAACATAAGATTACTGTCTTACTCATTTACATCTCCTGGAAAGTTTTAACCTGAGTTTTTAAGACAAAAATTCATACCTTAGTAGTTGCTTATACTTCCAACCAAAAAGACTATTAGTTAATTACCTTTTTCGGGAGACATTTTACGTGAGTATCCATGCATGTCAAATTTTTGATATTTCTAGTCTCTCGGCTTCTCAACAAGTCTCCTGTAATAAGATAAACATGATAGATGTCAGGAACTCTAGTAGGTTAGAAACCTTCTTTTTTCATTTTTTGATCTATTATATATATATATTTAAGCCGACCTTTTATATTTACAGTAAAAATAAAAACTTACCAAAATAAAGGTAGCTATAAAAAAAACATGAAAACAAGCTGGTATGTACAATGAGAGTTCAGAAACATATCACTGCATGAAGTGTTTGAGGTACTGCCCATTGATAGGGGCGCTAAGAATCTTTACGTTGATATTTTCTAATAGAAACATATTCTTTCCCTCGGAGGCTGTAATTTTGTACGGGCCGTACCAGATCTGATCAAACTTACCATGTTTACCAACATCCTCTTTTATGGCTTCCCATTTTAGAATCAGATCACCAAGAAGAAATTCCCTATCTTTGGCTTTTTGGTCAAATAAGGCCTTCATATTATCTTGATATTTTTGTAGTTTTTCATCTACCTCGACCCTATTTTGTTGAACCTCAATTAGTTGATTTATCCTCCTGGTAATGTCATTTGGTTCTTCTTTTGAGTCTTGCCAGAGTTTCATTACTGACAATGCTAGATTTATTGGTAAAATGACGTCAGTACCATATACCATATGAAATGGAGACATTCCGATTGACCATTTTGTGCCTATCCTATTAGCCCATAAGGCATATTTTAAATGTACATGCCATGCTTTCTTATTTTWGGTCAGTACTTTATTGTTTATAGTGATTAGGCTTTTGTTAGATGACTCTGCTAATCCATTKCCCTGTGGATAGTAAGCCGTGGAGTGCCCTAGCACAATATTATATTTTTGGAAAAATATTATCATGGCCATGGACTTGAAGGCCTGAGCATTATCAGTAACTATTTTTTGAGGACAACYGAATCTTGATAAAATATTCTCCTCCAAAAAACTGATCACTACTGCGTCARTTGCGTTTCGCGTAGGAATAGCTTCCACCCATTCAGTGAAATAGTCTTTAGTGGCCATGATCCATTTATGTTGAGCACTCAAGTGTGGGTGGATTTGTCCAATAAAATCAAGACCCCATTGCTGAAATGGAGYTTCATTTTTAAATGGAACTAAAAGTAATGCCAGAAGCTTMTGTTTGCCTACAAACAACTAACAAGGATTAAAAGTTCTAACTTTAGTGTTTACATCAACGAATAATTTCGGCCAGTAATATCTGACACTTAAAATTTTATAAGTTGTTTCTCTCCAAGCGTGGTGTCCTCCACACACTCCTTTGTGGAATTCATATATAACCTTTTTTGTTTTAGATTCGACCAAGCAGCTCAGCAGGAAACCCAGGGGATCTTTCCAATACAATTGACCATCTATAATACAATATTTTACAGCGTGTAACTTCAATGTCCTAGCTTTAGATGGGGTTAGTTCACTGGGGCACTGAAGGGTCAGTAAATAAGAAACAATGTCACGGTACCAACTGAAGAAGAGATTTTTTCTAGAATTTTAGTTGTGGGCACAGTGACATCGAGTTCATCTATATCTAAAAATCCTTCATTCCCTTGCAGATGATTTATTCCGAGTTCTTTCAAATTTGATTCAACCAACAATTTAGCTAAGCCCTGACCTTTAATAAGTTTAGTTGGTTTAACTTCTAGGTCGAACTCCTGAATTTTGGCTAACCACCTGCCTCTCCTTCCATCACTGTTGGGTTGAACTAGTATATCTGTAACATAACTGGTAGGTACATAAGCAATGATCTTTGAATGCAGTACGTAAGTTCTGAAATCTTTGAGGGCTTTCACCATTGCATAATCTTGTTTTCCCAATATATCATATTTTAACTCAGCGTCTTTGAGACTTTTACCAAAGAACTCAATGGGTTGTTCGAAACACTCATCGTTTTTCTGTAGTAATACGACCACAATTGTATGTTTAGAGGTGAAGGAAAAAATCATAATCTCTTTCAAATAATCAGGACTTGCCAGCACTGGTGCTTCACCTATGACCTTCTTGATACATTGAAATGAAGCCTTAGCCTCATTTTTCCACTTTACCTTGCTGTCCTTCTTGAACATATCTGTAATCAATTTTATGATTTCAGCGAAATTCGAAATGAATCTTCTCAAAAAATTTATTTTCCCTAAAAATGACTGAATTTCTTTCCTATTCCTAGGAATATTTATAGTATCTATTTCTTCAATCTTTTATGGTTCGATTTTGATTCCATCCCTAGACACTATATGACCCAAGAGGTTACCTTGTTGCATTGCAAGATGATATTTCTTGGGGTTCAGAGACAAACCAAATTTGCGACATTTTTCGAAAGTTTGCTTGAGGTGTACTAAATGTTTTGCATCAGATTTAGAAAAAACAGTTCGATCATCAAGATAAATACAAACAAACTTATCTCTTTCGCCGGTGAAGGCAATGTCCATAGCTCATTGAAACGTTTCTCCTGCATTCATTAAACCGAAAAGAATTTTGTCATACATAAAGGTACCCCAAGGAGTAGTGAATGCAATTTTCTTTTTATCGTCTTGATGGATTGCAATTTGATTGTATCCTGGAAAGCCATCAATAATAGAAATTCTGTTATCTCCTACTACTTTCTCTAAAACATGATCCATTTTAGGCAATGGGTAATTGTCTTTGAGTGATGATCTGTTTAGATTTCTAAAATCTACACACAGTCTAATTTCACCATTTTTCTTTCTTACTAAAACTTAATTGGCTACCCACTCAGAGTATCTGAGTGGGACAATGATCTTGGCGTCTAGAATCTTCTTTACTTATTTTTCTATTACAGACAACAAGATAGGGTTAATTTGTCTGATTTTCTACCTAAAAGGTTTGACACCTTGTTTCAGAGGAATCTTGTGTTCAATTATAGTGGTGTCATAGGTTCTTAATTCGCCGTAGGACCAAGAAAAACCATCTTTATACTATCTAAGAAACTCAACATATTTACCTTTTATTTCAAGGGGTAGGTACTTAGATAATTTTACCAACCTAGGATCTTCTTTGGTGCCTATGTCACAATATTCAACTTCTCCAGGCTAAGGCTGTAAGGTGGATTTCAAAGGAATGTCATCATGGTTAAATAACATCTCCAAGGGAATCCGACCTTTGGGGATCTGATTATTTTTCAGAACAAGCATACAATGATTATCAATTTTATTTTGAAATTCTTGAGGGTCTTTCCCTTCCTGCATAATCCAAGCGGGATCATTTTGGTTTTCTTGGTGAATATGTGTTTCGGCGAAGTCATCCACCATCTCTAGGAATTTTCTAATTTGTTCTTCGTCTTCAAAAACCTGCCAATGTTGTATATTGTTTGGTATTGAAGGTCGATATCTCATTTGTATATGGTATTTTAGTTTGAAAGCAATAGGGGGTTCAAAGGTTGAAGCTTCTTTGGCTAATGAATCTGCCTGTTGATTTTTTGCTTTGGGAACACAGTGAATATTAACCGATAAGAAAAAGTTTTCAATCAGGTCCCAGGTGAAATTTATGTAAGACCTTAACCTAGGGTGTTTGTCCTGGTATTGATGATTTATATGTTTAATAATTAATTCTGCATCACCAAAGACGCCCAAGTTTTTAATTTTCATCCTCCTGGCAGCTTCTAATCCTAGAACTAAGGCTTCATATTCACATACATTATTTGTGTAATTAATGTTCGATTGCAACCTGTAAGAGAAAGGGATAATGAACTCATTGCCTGGTTCCACAAACAACACTCCAGCTCCTGCTCCTTCACAAGGCGAAGCATTGTCAAAAAACATTTTCCAAACACCAGTACTATATACATCCTCACTTGGTTTTTTTCTTTTTTCTTTTTTTGTACAATCTTTTTCTGTACATTCTTCTAAATCATCATCTATTGATAAAATACAATTTCCTAAATCTTGATCCGCGATATAAATAGGGTAGTTATTTGGATTTAGCGGATCACTTACTGTAAATGCCAACCTTGTTTCTCTATACAGGCGGGTGAACTGTCCGTCGAAGACTGGGATTGTAGCATATGCCATATCTAGCTAGAGGGATTCTCCAAGTTTAGAGCCCCAAGACCTGGACAACAACATACCATACTTTGGAGGTATATCAGCAACAACCACGTCCATCAGAACACTTTTTGCAGGAATCTGCGTAAGATTAGCAACTACATATTTAATCATACCCATGCATTTGACTTTTCTCGAATCAAAAGCATACAAATCTCGATATGGCCGAGTAATTTTGAGACCTAGTCTATCCATTATACCTTTGGGCATCACATTATGAGAAGCTCCAGAATACAACATGCAATTATGAAGTAGACTATCCTGTATAGTTAACGTAATATAAAAGGGAGCGACGATATCTCTGGCACCTTCAAAGTGTGGGCCAAAAATTATATTTGGCTTATCATCTTCCAAATTTATGATGTCAGCCTGACTTTTAGTATTTCAAAAATTAATCATCTTGGCAATTTGTTTCCTGTATGTGGGATTTTTTGCTAGTTTGACCAGAGGTATAGGGATCTTGATTTTATTAATCTCATTCTCTAGGTTGAAACTTCCTACTATCTTCTTGGCCTCTCTAAATTGTATTTACACTTCCCCTTTTTCTGATTTATTAATTTGTGTTGCTTTTGTTTCAGCTATTTTTGTTTATACTATGGGAATTTCCATTGTTCGTGTATTAACAATTGAAGTTTTTGCTACCTTTTTCGTGGTAGGTTGTGTATCCGCGGCTTTGGTTTTGTCAGTAGCCTTGGTTTTAACAATATTCCTTTCGGCAGCTTTTGGGGCTGCCTCATCTGTTTCCCCTCTCGACAAGATTTTCTTTAGTGGGGTAGTTGTGAAATTTCTGTTTCTAGGCCTTAGATTGTATTTCTATTGGAGCTCGACCATTATGTCATCAATGATCCCTTTATAAGTAGAATCGTTTGTATTATTCATACTCTCATCGTTATTAGACCAACCTTCTGCATTTAGATATCTCTCATAATCTTGTCTCGTCAAATACAGTTCTTGACAATCATCACTGAGATTATTAATATCTTCCTAAAACTCCTCAAAACTTTGCATATCTTCTCCTCCTATAAAATTTTCATTTTTAAAGAAGTTTTGTATTTTTTGTTCTTCATTCTTAATTTGCCTTTGTTGTATTTGAGGATTAGGATTTCTTCTGAAATCTTTTCTAGGGAACTGCTCATTTTTTGATTGGTCCAATTCCATTATGGAGATTTTATTTGACAATTCTTTAATAATTTTAGCCATATCATCCATCTTATCTTCCGAGGATCTTCCACTTCCCGAGGGTCCTGCTTGTTCCCTGAACCGTCTAGTTTCTTTATTTCCTATTTCAAATTTTGTTTTTAACTTACCTGATGCCATCATATTTGACTCGATTTCTAAAGCATCATTCTGCATTTTAGTGAGGTCTACATGTCTCCTTTCCCTCAACAACAGAGCGAAATCGGGGTCAAAAGCCCCAACAAAAGTTACTTTCGCTGTAGGTTGAGAAGGTTTAACCTCAACTGGAATTTTATTATACAATTGATTAAAACTTTGAGTAAAGTCCAGAACTGTTTCATAATTTTTATTTCTTAAAGCCCCAAACTCAGTCAGATAGTAAAGGTGATCTCTCCTTTCTCCCCATTATCTGAGAAACACCCTTTCTAATTCAGCGTATGATCCTATGGAGGCTGCCGGTAGTCCTCGGAACCAGGTTCTCACCTGTCCTTCGAAAGTTTGAACTAAGAGTATTGAATACACATATTCGTGTTAACGGCCAAGGATACCAATGAATTGATCGAAGAAATTAATGTGTTCATTTGTGGTTAGATCCCCTGCTCCTGTGAATTTTGACAGATTTTTCATGTAATTTTCGGTTAGATCGTGGAGAGGAACTGGGAGGACAAAAGGAGCATACCTAGCATCTACTTTGGCAAAGATTCTAGGGAGTGGTACTTGACCACCTGCTCCTCCTCCTCCAACACCACCTACAACACCACCCCGAGCCCCACCTCCTCCGACCGCAACCATTAATAATTTAGAGTGTGAAGCTTGGAGATTATAAAGAAGACTTTTAAAGGTGTGTGATAACCCTTCGGTTGTGTCTAGATAGGGAGAGACGGTTTTGGGAAACTAATTGTCAAGGGACAGAAAAATTGAAAAAGCGGGACTTGGAAAACAAGGACTGGTTTCTTCGGACTCATAGGGTGTGTATACAGGAGAACCAACAGGAGTCGAGTCAAGGTATACAATATATTCTTCAAAGTTCTGAGAGATTGGAAACTGAACTTCGGGAACTGAATAAATGTCAATTGAGGCGGGAAGTGAGATAGATCTTTTACCTCTATTGGTGAAGGAGATAGTTGGAAAAGTTTTGGTTTTAAACTCGGGTAACACCAACTCGGGTTCTAGGGCTTCGATTCTATCGATGGATGTTTCTTCGAAAAGGAGTTGGGTATTTGAATGCTTGGGTAGACCCTTAGTATTTGGCTGTGTGGTTTTGGGTTGATAAGTCCTACTTGTCGATGAAGTAGTTTGTTTAAGGTATCTTCTTGGTTTCAAAATTTTTCTTGGATCAGATACAGGTGAGGTCTGCTTATCGTCTGGATTTTTCCTGGTATTTTTTCACTTAAAATCCAGTTTACTAGTTTGTGGAGTCACCAAGTGAAAGATAACAAAATAGCCTTATAAATTATTCCCAATGTCGTCCTTCCCAGGGAAAAATAACTTTTTTTCTTCGTTCCCCGACAACGACGCCAAAAAGATGTTGTTCATGAGTTTATATTTAAGGCTTCAAAATATAAAGTCAAGGCATCTGAAATAAAGAGAGTTTTTGATAAAATGAAAAGTAAATCAGTTCTTTAAGAAAAGAAGCTATGGCTGATTTCAAAGTTTTCTTTGTCTAGCTTCAAATCGTTCTTGGATGTTTATGTCATGTTCTATGGATGCCCATGAACGTTCGAGTTCGACCCAGGTGGTAGCTGTCTCTAGGATATTATTAAACAAATTTAAAGCAATACTGGTTTGGTCGTTTAAACCGGGCTGAATATTAGCCTGTCTTGTAACAGGTACAGTCATGGAGAAAAGAAAGATAAAGATTTGTTATTTTAGGTTAACTTTTTTCTATTTTCAATTATATGAGAAAAAAATCTTGAAGTCGAATTAATATATAACAATTTAGAGGTTGTTTTCCGTGTCTGAGTCAAGTTTGAAAATAGTGAATGTGTTGAAAGAAAAACATAAAGTTGCTAAAACAAAGTGAGGCATCAACATGGAAGAATCTCACTCTGAAAACAAAAGAAGAAATTAGATGAGAAACTCTTTAACAAAGAATAAGGTATGGTAATCTAAATATTTCACAGGTCTTATGTCTACTGATAGCAAACATAGAGGAAGACATGTAAACAATTAGATAACAAAATAAATATGTAACCACATTAGAAGTTGTATTAAGCTGTAGTTAGACATTCGTCAAAGATATGAAAAATGATATTGAATATGAAAGACAAAAGAACACATAACTCAGGATTGACGGAATATGGAATCTTCGATTTGCATTTGTCTTAATTCTTGTCAAGGAGAGATTTCTCTGGTACAATCGGCCAAAAAAAGCCATTTCTAAGTATTTTAAAATTATATTTATACAAAGGTTACCAACCCTAGACGGTTGGAACTTTCCTTACTTCTAGATATTAACGGTTACAAAATAAAGACTTGAATCGTTTCACTGGATTCTTTTCCATCTTCTTTCAAACACCAGTATAACGAGCAACATGTATTGCTTCATTATTTCTTTGAAGTACTTGCTTCATTTGGCCCGAGACACTCGACGCCCCTGTTTATAAACTGCCCTAATATTCTTGAAGGATTCGACACATCCTTGGCCTAAAAAAGATACAGCTTCCTTAGAATTTTCGACAACTTGTCTTCAATCATTCTATCCTCAAATTTTATTGATTGCAACTATATATTTGGCTTCACTAGCCATCTATCCATTTGGGAAATGTCGACCTGTATTAACTGTGAAATTTCAACCTGAGCTTCATTAAGGTCTCTTTTCTATTCAGTTGATGCTTTATAACATTGATCTGTCCTAGTAGTCCAGAACAATTGTCCTTTCCAATGCCTAGTGACTTTTTATCCAACAGATCGAAGGTCTCTTCACAATCCTCCTTTATTTCTTTGGCCAATCTTTTGCTCTCGACTATATTGGCCTCCCATTATTTTAATAGTATGTCTCCTCTGATTTTCTCTTCAACGGTCAATCTAAGATTTTTGGGAGTTAGAGATATTTCTTCCTTAGAAGATGACACGATCGCTTTTTGGAAAGTGACCTGGGCTGCAATAGCCTCTTTTTCTCTGGAAATAATTTTGTCTAATGATTGTCCTATCTCCCGAAAATAATCTTGGATGATTCCTAATTTAGAAAACAGACTTTGTAGTTTTGTTTCAAGTTTCTGTTGCACTTCCAGTGCCTGAGCTTGAAACACTGTTATACTTACAACTTTGTTTTCAATGGAACTTAATTTAGCTTGCAACTGCCTTACTAATTCTTCTTGCTGGATGACCTGCCCTTGACTCGCTTGCATCGTCTTATACATCTCATTTAGACTAGACTTGAGCAGTTGGATCTCCTGTTTGTCAACAACTCTGGCCTGTTCAAGTCCTTTATTTACCTCATTTCTAATATTATTCTATGTATTCCTTATTTGACTTTGCAACTGAGCTATCATTTGATTCCTCTGTTTTAGTTTTTCTTTCAAATTATCAACTGAGAATAAGTTGTCCGTTGCAAAATCTCTCAAAGAGCCTGCTACCTCTGTAGCAAAGTCTTCCTCTTCTAGATTTTTTCCATCCACAAGTACCCTGTGCTTTTTGACCATTGTGCCTTCTTTCAGGTGCATTTATTGTTTCACTACAACTCTCCTCTTCTGACAGAAAGAAGTCAGAGGAAGGTATTTCTTCAATAGAAATTGGGGTAAGATCACTTACATATATAGCTTCAAGATGGGGAGTCCCAAAACTTCACTGTAAAGGAGTCAATGTTGTAATAGGACTACCTAACTCTGTGAATTGTTCTCCTTCTGCTGTTTTTGGGGTATCAACAAGAATAGTTGATGATAAAGGAAAAGTCATTTGATTCTGTTTTGAAGGTGTCTCAGATTTAAAATCTGTTTTAGACCGTGGATGTTCTGTTTGTGAAGCTTCTGATCTTTGTGAAGACACTTTGGGATTCTTTGGGTTTTCCTCCGTAGTATTTTTATCCAAAGATTTTGGTTCGAAACCTGGAGGTATATTTTCTTGTTCTAAAGGAGGGGTTATCGATTCTTCTTGTAATATCTTGGGCAACCCACTTCTTCTGTGCTTTTGGAAAGCAAGAAAGATGGCCTGTAGGTCAGGGGGTAACGCCTGGATTCTGTCTAGTATCTCCTCATAAGCTCCGATTCTTATGAAAATGTCATCATAGGGGGAATCTTCATGCTCGTTTGTTTTCATATTGCATTGAACTAGATGATTTATCACAATTTGATATGGATCATGCCTTCTTATCTCAACGCCCACCATTTTAACGTCCTCTAATGCTGCGGCTTCCACCTTGGAATGGACAAAATTTAGCAGTGAAAACCTTCCAATTAGTAGAGGAAAGGCTGGCCAGAATTTATTCTGAACTACCTTTAACTCTTTGTCGATGCCCCCCTATTATTATTTGGTGATCCACTTCTCTGCACACCAGTCTGTCAGGAAGAAATTTTTGGAGAGCACGAGGGGGAGTCGAACATCCGAAAACTTTGATATAAGAGTAATTCTCTTCAATAAACCAATCTGCAACTGTTTTAAGGTTTCCCATGATTTGCTCTGAAATCGGAGGGGGAGGGTAACCATACAATATTTGGTGCACAGGAATCACTGCGTAGTGACAGATTTCATAAAAGAAATATTTTACTTTTTCCTCCCATAGTTTAGAGTGATAGAAATGAATGGGTTCTACACAGGTTGGGTTGCAACTCCAATTCATCAATGGAAATGGGGTCATATAACAGATGGCGTCCATGACATACAAAACCATATAAAAATATGCAGGTTGGCCTTTTGACTTTTCCATTTGATACTCAACAATCTCCTTGGTTAGGTTATCGTATAGAATCTTATCCCAATTGAAAGTGAAACCCTCGGCTACTTCGTGCATAATTGGCACCCATTCCGTCAGGAAATGGGCAGGGATTTTCCTTCCAAATAATCTACATAACATCATAGCTATATAGACCATATATTCATTTAACGATGCGATGGAATAAATACCATGGGAATCAACTCTAAATTTCATTGGAACCCCCCACCATGTTTTAATTATATCTGGATAGGTTTGATCAAATTCTTTACATTCCTTTCGTTGAAACTCTTCTACGGATTCAGAATTATAAATATATTTAGAAACAGGGGGTATCTTGTACATTACTTGAATTTGTTCTGGCCTGAAAGAGCCGATGACGTCCTTTTGATGATTTATGATGCTCCTGGTCTTCACATTGGTGTTCATCAGAGCCCAATTTATCATATCATTGTATGGCATGAGCTTCGGTCGTGTAGCTATTTTATGAAGTTCGGACTTTGCTATAACTCTGAGTTTAGTTTCAATCTTATCAGTCTTTTCATCTGCAAAATCATCTGGGCAATTCATGGCTTCGCATTCCAAGATTTCAAAAGTCTGCATCTAGGACCTGACCAAATCTACAACGTGTGGTGTGGTATCAGAAAGAACATCTGAGTTCAGATTTGAGATTTTACCGGCCTCATCACTCTTCTACAATGTTTTTCTGGGTGCCATGATGCTTGTGATAAAAGCAAGTACCTGTTACAGAAGAGAAGGCGTAAGATTTCTTGAATAAAACTTGCTATTTTGTTGAAAGTAAGAATGGGATTTGAAATAAAAACTTTTATTTACCATTAATCTTTCTTAATTAGAGTGTGCTACTACGGACGATGRATTTATTTGTTTTAATGAGGAGAGTACAACTRAAGATACGTGCCTTACACTATAAAATATTTCCGTTAATCCATAATAAATGCTGCACAATATCGGCGATTCGAGACTGACAATTTTGGAAGTAATATCATTGAAGAATTCCGAAAAGTGAAAGTGTGAAAACCAATTTATATCATTAATTTTTGTTTTAATGTTAAGTTAATCACACTTAAGCACTTAATACATTTCGAGACTTCATGCTTCAGGGTTCTTTGGGCATGATGAGTGATAATTCTTCGATTTCTAAAAATGCGACTGGTTAACAATATATTAAGTATGTTTATTTTTTTAATTAATTGCGATTAATCGTGACTTTGTACATCGGGATTTTAAAACGACGCTTGAGGCAGGACTTCCAAAACATAAAATTACGACGAGTTTCCAACCACCGTTAAACGTTCTTAAGTGTCTTAATTAACTCAGATTAATTTCTAAACTAACTTTCGTGACTTCGCAAATCAGGATTTTGGGGTTCATTGTATGTCAAACTGCTTATATCGCAAAACCCTGAAACCCGAAACTTTGGAAATAGTCTCATTGTTTTGAATTTTTTTTTAAACCATGGGCGTCTCCGTACTGCTAAGACCTTTAAACCGTTGGATTGATTGGATAAATTTATTTAGATGGTGATTATCCAATTGCATTTTTGTGTTCTTTTTTATTTAAACAAAAACAAAATCTTATTTTAGTCTAAGTTTCAAAAAAAAAAATATACGTTTCAACAGGGGTATTAAGCCCCCCCCTTATTTATTCACTATCCTAAATGCATTTTATACCAATGTACAATCAAAATATTCGAAAATATTAAAAAAGTTGTGAGTACTCCTCCCGCATGGTATCTTCATGCTTCCAGGTCGTATCTTCAGGTTAGTAACAAATCCACTGGAATTTTACCATTCCTATTGCTCGATTATGAAGCACATTGACTTTCTGATCCAATATGCACACCGAATGAACTCAGAAGTCTCCTTCTTACTCCACTTGAATCACATTCCAATCAATTACATGATTAACATCATGTACATACTTTTCAAGAAAAGACACATGGAAAACATTATGAATGCACATGGATGCACGAAGTGCAAGCATGTATGCAATAGGACCAATCCTCTCCAGGATTTAAAATGTTCCACGATACCTTTCTGCAATATTTGAATAGTTCCCCAACTTCAAGGAACTTCTCTTGACCTTCACTTTTAGAAATACATGGTCCCCCACTTTAAACTCTTTGTAAGTTCTGCCCTTATGTGCATAGATTTTTTGCCTGTCTTGAGTAGCCTTTAAGTTCTTCTTTATCTTCACCATATGTTATTCCATTTCCTTGAGTAACTCTGGTCCAACCACTACTCTTTCTGCTGGGTTGTCCCAACTCACGGACGTATTGCACTTTCTGCCATATAATGCTTTGAATGGGATCATCTTCAAATATGCATGATAGCCATTATTATAAGAAAACTAAAATAAGTGTACGTAATCCTCCCATTTTGATGGTTTATCCATCACACACATCCTTAACATATATTTAATCACTTGATTGACCCTCTCTATTTTCCCATCTGAATCAGGATGATAGGTTGTGCTAAAGTTTAGATTTGTCATAAATCCTTTGAATAATCCCTTCCAAAAGTTTGATGTAAACTTGGTATCTCTATCCGAAACAATTGCCTTAGGCACACCATGCAACCTAGGAATTTACCTCATATAGATATGTGCAATGTTAGCTGCCTTGTGAGTTAGCTTCACTGGAATATGATGAGAACCTTAAGAAATCTTATCCATCACCACCATGATGGAGTCATGCTGCTTTACTGTTCTGAGCATATTAGTGATGAAATCAATTGCTACAACTTCCCATTTCCACTCAGGAATGGACAATGGCTATACAAAACTAGTTGGATGTCTGTGCTTAGCCTTTACTTTCTGACATTCAAGACATCTGGCTTTATAATCAGCCACCTCTTTCTTCATACCTGGCCATAAATATTGGCTCTTGACAACTGYAATAGTTTTCTGGTAACTTGGGTGCCCAACATAAGGCACATTATGCATCTCTCTCAACACCAAAATTTTCAACTCCTGAGAATTATGCACATAAGCTTTGCTTTTGCACAAGAGGATTTCATCCTCCCTTAGCTCATAATATGGAATTTTCTACTAACTATTACCTTGTTGTAATTTTTTTGTTGTTTCCATATAGTGCTGATATGATTTTGCAGCTTCCAAAATTCTATCTTTTAAATTAGATCTGTACATGATAATAGTTGTAGCATGCATATCATGCACCCTTCTATTGAGTGCATCAACTACCTTGTTCTCCTTGCCTTTGATATACTTAATATCAAATTCATATTCACCGAGGAATTCTAGCCATCTACTTTGTCTAGCATTCAAAGTTGGTTGTCCAAAAAAATATTTCAGATCGCTATGGTTTGTCCTCAACTCAAATGTTTTTCCCACGAGGTAGTGAATCCACATCTTCAAGGCATGCACTATGACTTCCAATTCTAAATCATGCGTAGCGTAGTGTCTCTCGTGCTCTTTTAACTTCCTTGATTCATAKCATATCACATGCCCATTTTGACCAAGGGATCCACCAAGTCCTTCCTTGCTTGCATCTGTGCACAAAAMAAAATMTTCATCAGGATCAACAATCCTTAAAATTGGTGCACTTGTYAATAAATTCTTCAAGTGTTGGAAACTTATTTCACAATCATGGGTCCATTCAAATATCATACCCTTCTTTTGCAAAGATGTGATTAGGTGAGCAATCTTTGAAAAACCTTAAATAGATATTCTATAGTAACCTACAAACCCCATGGATGACCTCACCTCTGAGACATTCCTTGGTATTGGCCATCCCTCAATGGATTTTATCTTCTCAGGATCCACTGTTGTTCCTTTCTTCAAAACAATATGGAACAAATAATGTATCTATCTCTAATAAAATGAGCACTTTCTTAGTTTTGTATACAATTGATGCTCCCTCAATACTTGTAGCACCATACTCAAGTGTTGCTCATGTTCTTCTTCAGACTTAGAGTATATAAGAATTTCATCCAAGAAGACAATGACAAACTTATCCAAGTAATTTCTAAAAATACCATTCATCAAACACATAAAGACAACTGGTGCATTTGGCAACCCAAATGGCACCACTGTAAACTCATAATGGCCAGATATTGTTCTAAATGTTGTCTTGATGATATATTCTTATTTAATCCTCACTTGATGGTAGCCATCCTTGAGGTCAATCTTAGAAAATATTTTTTCATCTTTCAACTGATCAAAAAGATCTTCTATCCTTGGAAAATGATAATTTTTCTTCACAGTCACCTTATTCAGTTTCCTAAAGTCAATTCATAACCTCAAGGTACCATATTTCTTCTTAACAAATAATATTGGGGCACCCCAAGGTGACACACTTGAGCATATATACCTCTTCTTCAAGAGCTCTTCAAGTTGCATTTGTAATTCCTTCAACTCTGATGTGCTCATCCTATAAGGAGTCTTGGATATTGGGGCTCCTCCAGGCATCAAATTAATAGAGAAGTCAATATCTCTTTTCGGTGGAAACCCTTGTATCTCTCTAAGTACACGTTCAAACTCTTTCAAGATTGCATAGTCTTCAATGCTTGTCACTTTGTCCTTAGAGTGCCTCATCCATATGCACTGCAAAGATTTGGCATCCTTTCCTGAATCTTTTCTTCAACTATAAGGCTGGAACTTCTTTGATAGTTATTGCCCTTAGAATACCTTGAACTGCCCTCAAGTCCCCTTCCTCATGAAAACACGTAAATTATTTGTTATAACAATCTAGGACAACATGATGCCTGTCCAACCAATCCATACCAATTAGGAAATCATATGAACCCAAAGGTATGATATTCAAATCTTCCTTGGTACTAATCCCATTCACGTCCATTGGAAAATATTTGACTATCTCATTAATTCTTCTTGTAGCTCCTGTAGCTAATTGAACCAACAAATATTTCCCAACCTTGTTTCTTGTCAAATGAAATATTTCCACCAACTTAGGATGTATATAACTATGACTAGCTCCTGAATCAATTAAAATAGTAATAGGTTGATCATTGATCTTACCTTCCACTTCAATCATGTGAGATTGAAATTCAACTTGCTTGTTATCTAGGGCTGCATAGATGCTTGGCATGCTTCTTCCCATGTCCTCAACTGTATCGTCCTATTGTACATTATGAAAAATACTCACGTTTTCACCTCTATGAGGGAAATCTCGGTACATATGATCTCCCTCACAACCCTAATGTTTCATAGGCTGCTTCCTTAGTCTTTTTCCCAATGTTTCTGACATTGTAGACTCATTTTGATTTGGCTACCCCTCATAATTATTTCTGAAGAATGGTGGATTGTTCCCCTTCTTCCTCTGCTCCATATTACCCTTCTTCTTATCCACCCAAGCCTTGTGGAAGCATGATCTTCCTTTGTGTTGATAATAGAGGCACTTGGCCCTCCTTATTGCTTCATCCAAAGTCTTGGGATCATCATACTATATCTTGTCACTAAATATTGATAGAATCCCACTCAAAAACCTTTGAATCTTGACCTGTTCATCTTTGATGATTACATTTCTAAAAATCTCCTTTCATATTCATCCATGGCCATACTCCTAAGTGTGAGTTCAAATAAATCCTTCATATTCCTATCATAATAACACTTGGTCAAGTATTTCTTCTAGAAGTACTTCTTGAACTACTTCCAAGTGATCTTCTTCTCATCAATGTGCTATACTTGCACAAGATGGTCCCACCACATTGATGCTTTTCCCTTCAGCTGGTAAATGATAATTCTTCCTTTTTCTTGTGAGGAATAATTGTGCAACTGAAAGTATCTCCTCATCCCCAACAACCAAGTTTCTGTATCTCCATCCTTTTTGTTCTCACCATCAAAGGTAGGCGGTTTAATATTATTCATTTCTCCTTGTAGTTCATCCACCCTAGACCTCCTCTTATGCATCCTAACATGATATATACTTGGACTGTTGTATTCCCTTATAGATTAGTGCCTTGGTGAGTGATGATGATGTCTACCAACATTTCTTGATTCTTCCCTTTTGGTATGAGACCTATGACTCCTTGAGTTGCTTGATTTTGTCTCCTTATCCATTTTCCTCTCTATTCTATCCAAGCTCTAAAACATCTTGATGTTGAAGCCATCTTACTGCTCTTTGGATTTCATAAGTCTCTTATTACCAGCCTTATAACTTTTCACATCTCTTTGTATATTCTCAATAGTCTCCACTAAATTCATTCTCTCCTCTTTTCCTTCTCCATGCCCATTGGATTCTGTCCCTACATTACCCATGCTCATACCAAATCCTCTGATTTCATCTTCATAATTGCAAGTTCTCTATGCATCATCCATGCCTATGGTCTCTAATCTCTCTGTTGAATCATGTTTGGTTCTATTTGTGCCCTTCATTATGAAAAATGTGCACGCAACAAGAATTATTAGACTATAATAATTTAACAAATCCATTAGTTTATTCATAATTTTTCTCTTTAATTGCACCGTAAATATTACTTCTAATTTCTTGCAAATCTTAATGTCCCATTTACATTTCTAGGTGAATACATGGAATCCTCTATCCATGACCTTTCCACAACTATTATCATGCTC
>SNQJ01S0001197.1:84323-106624 GCA_010110895.2 Picea sitchensis
ACACACACACACACAATCTTAATAATATCCTTCTTATCGACTAGGAAATCATGGAATAAATGTTTCACTTAGTTACTAATTGCACCCATACCCCAATTAATCATGCAATTCCACCAATAACCATTGGACTTAATATTTCAAAATCAATCTACATATATACTTATATGTATAATAGGGTACATGTGAGGACACACATGTGCAACTATAACAAGTAGGCTCTTAGATGTACCAATAATAAACAACAATCAATTAATCTTGGTTTATATGATTTTGCAAAAAACATTATCAAATCATACAAGGTCAACAATATTCAAACTAGAGTATTAACAAATAGTTTCACACAATCCACTAACGATCTCCATCCAATCTCTCATCATTTGCAACCCCCAATTTTCTCCTCCTTGTGCTTGAATGATCCCACTTGCCATGACACAGGTTCCTCTACTAAGACTAGCCTTTCTATGTCATTCCTCATGGGATGGTGTTACAACTCATCACATGGGTAATTGTAGCAGACATTGAAAGTTGCAACCTTTCTCTAAGGCTCTACTCAAGTTTTGGCATCTTGTAAGGCTCTACATCCCTAGACATCTGAAACGTCTTGAGACCCATGTAATACATACAAGTCTAAAGTAACTGGAATAAATTTGGTGAGAGTATTATTTTGTCCTTGACCCATAATTATAAATCCCAGTGGTAATCTTCATGGGTACAAATTCTCCCACAAAGTACATAATGAACACTACCTTTCCAACCTGAAATTGTCATCCAATCTTCTCATGCTTGCAACATATCTCATAATCACTCATAATCAACACTAACCCTTTGACCTAAAACTTTTATCCAATTATCTCATGCTCACATCATATCACATAACACTAAACTTGTATCAAAGACATTGTAAATCATCTCATAAAAACATGATTATCCAACGTTAATTAATTTATAGGCTTCATCACATTTTTTGATAAATATATAAATTGTATGTTTAACAACTCTCTCTATATTACAATAAATTAAAAAATACATCAAAATCAATAATATTGCGTATGTATAACTGAACATAATAATCAATTATATCATTTCATATAGTTTATGATCAATATTGTAAATGTGAATTTCATATCTAAATCATTACATACATGTCTTCTAATTCTAATTTTCAAAATAAACAAGACAAATCAACAAAAAAACTGTATAAAAGAAAATCTATATCATTGTATTTATATGAATCTTAATATATAATAATCAATCATTACTCATATTTTCCTCTTAACCCTCTTAGTTATTATTAAGGAATATCTAGTTAATTAAAATACTCACATACTATGAAATTATGAAATCAGTCACACATATTCCCTTTTAGCACATTTTGACTCTACCTCATTTTCTGTATTACATGCCCTCACACATTCCTTTAACATTATTAACATACGTATCACAAAGAGACCTCTGATTCTCAAAATAAAACATAATAAAACACATTCATGATTGTTTGACTTCTCACTTCATTGCATACTTGGATTTCTTACATCATGCATTTCATGTATATTATTTKCCTTTTGAGTTGTTTAATCTTGTTTGTCGTCRACTGGTGTACTTTCTAAATTATCGTTGGATTATCTTTTCATGGATTTTGGATGGTGGTTTAGCACTTTATGGAGTTGGATGGTGGTTTAACACTTTATGGAGCTGATCATCTCTTCCAACTACTTGCATCAAAAGGGGAAATTCACRAGCAAAGTTGAGATGATAACACACTTATATTTGATGATGATGTTGTGCTCTRTATTATTATATTGTTTTTGGCAGTATATTGTATTYGATTTGCTTTTGAATTTTAATTAATTRGGCAGTGATTACAAGTTTTTGGTTCAAAATTAATGTTAATATAGAAAAATAAAAAAATAAAAAATTATATAATAAAAATTTTAATTTTCTAATCTTTTATTCGTTGATATGTTTGATYTTTTATTATCGGYTTCACGTGTATCAAAGTTTGCAATTAATAACATAGTTAATATGATGCGTGTCMCCTGCAACCATYCGTCACTGGACCACAACCATTTTATTTAGTAAATTGTCAATTTTCTTATATTAAACGTGGGATGTGATTGTCCCTTCATCTATGGCAACAAATGTGACTACCCCCTATCCACTTGACACAACTGTGGCCCTCGAAGGATTCTATGTCATGGTCCGGTAGCCAAATATAGCCCAACACTTTAATAACATATGAGTGGGAACCCTAAACCTCCCCCAATTAAGTCTGAGATCAACGAAACAAACCACGATTGGTCGCTTTAATAACATATGAGTGGGAATCCTAAACCTCCCCCAATTAAATCTGAGATCAACAAAGAAAACCATGTTTGGTCGCTTTAATAGCATATGAGTGGGAACCCTAAACCTCCCCCAATTAAGTCTGAGATCAACGAAGTAAACCATTATTGGTCGATTGGTAATATGAGAGTCCTCGTCTTGGTTAAAAAAGGTTTTGGGCATTGAACTGTTCTTCACATTTTTTGATGCAATGTTTGAGGGTTGGACGTGTTCGACTCGTTTAAAGATTATAGTAATTCAACAGTAGATTCTATTAATATGTGTAATAAGATTTACCCAAGATTGCTTACATACGAAAATGTAGATTCTATTAATAGGTGTAATAAGATTAACCCGGCTTGACCATTAAAGGTAAATTCTATTAATAGGTGTAATAAGATTAATCCTAGATTGACGAATAATAATAGGTGTAATAAGATTTATTAGATTTGGATGACACGTTATGAGATAGTTTTTTTTTTAAATTATATTTATGCTTTTAAAAATATAATTTTAATAATGAAAAATTTCTAACGAATTATTACTGTTGTTACTTTTCAAAATGATTAAWTTTTTCCCAACTTTGGAATGCTGAAAAATATAGTCAAGAATTATTAAACAACTTAACTACATACAATCATCACTATCTTAGCAACTTATCACCAACTATTAAGASACAGTATAAGCAACTTTGTTGCCCTTATTTAGGACCTCCTTGATTTGAAAGATCATTAATGATGATGTTCTGCTATGTGTTTGGGACCTCCTTTATTTGAAAGATCATTAATGTCTCCAACAACTTTTGTTCATACCTTAAGACTTATTATTGTACTTAATGTAAAATGTATTATTTAGAACCTCCTTGATGCTGAGTTATTATTGTACTTAATGTAAAATGTATTATTTAGAACTTCCTTGATTTGAAAGATCATTAATAATAATGTTGTGATATGTGTTTAGGACCTCTTTGATTTGAAAGATCATTAATGTCTCCAACAACTTTTGTTCATACCTTAAGATTTATCATTGTGCTTAATCATTATGTTTAATGTAAAATACACCTTACTCTTCATAATTAAATTTACATTATTATTTTCCTTTACAAAAATATAATAATCATTATGTCATTACCTACMTGTAAACATTCTCATGACCACTATATCCAACTTTACATTCCTTTTAAGACACAAACACTCTAATAATCATTATGTCATTACCTAGGTTTATCATTATGTCATTACCTAGGTTTATATGTAGACATTTTTAAGATCACTATATCCAACTTTACATTCCTTTTAAGACACAAAACACTTAGTTTAATTAAAAAATAAAATATAACTTTTCAATTTAGTTTTTTCTTTGTTCACATAATTAATCTATTTTCATACATTTATATAATTTTGTTCTAATATTGATAAAAAAATATGACTTATTCACCAATATGTGAAAAGTGAACAAAAATATACAAATCCATTATGTTGTTACCAAGACTATGTGCAAACATTCTTATAACTACCTTTATATTTTTTTAGGTCACACAAATCCATAATTAATCTATTTTCATACATTTACATGATTTTGTTCTTAATATTAATAATAAACATGATATACAAATCCATTATATTGTTACCAAGCTTATGTGCAAACATTCTTATAACTACATTTATATTCCCTTAGGTCACACAAATCCATAATTAATCTATTTTCATACATTTACATGATTTTGTTCTTAATATTAATAATAAACATGACTTATTTTTGTTCTTCATATTAATAACATACATGACTTATTGACCAACATTTGCAAAGTGAACAAAAATACACAAATCCATTATATTGTTACCAAGCCTATATGTGAAAACATTCTTATAACTACCTTTATACTTCCTTAGATCACACAAATACTTCCTTAGGTCACACAAATCCATTATGTTGTTACCATCCATTATATTGTTATGAAACCTATGTGAAAGCATTCTTATAACTACCTTTATACTCCCTTAGGTCACACAAATCCATTATGTTGTTACCAAGCCTATGGAAAACATTCTTATAACTACCTTTATACTCCCTTAGGTCACACAAATCCATTATGTTGTTTACACAAATCCATTATGTTGTTACCAAGCCTATGACAAACATTCTTATAACTACGTTTATACTCCCTTAGGTCACACAAATCCATTATGTTGTTCCTGTGACATACTCCTATCTCTAAAATATCATTGAAGTTTCTTGTTTTGGTTTTATCATCTTTCTTCATCTTCTAAATAGTGTTACTACTTAGTATTTTCATCTCCCTTTTACAACCATAAAGCCTTACTCTTTAGCTTCCATAAATATTCTTTTTTGCTAGGAGTTTCTTTCTTTTTGTTCTAGACTTTTTTTTATGACTCATCCTTGGGTCCCTCAAGATCTTGTACATGAAAAATAGTTATTTTCTTCTCAATTGAAGTTAGGGCTTGTTTGCCTTATATTCCTTTTTTGAAGGCCCACGTCGATACATTATTAACTTTTTTAAAGGTTTGAAACAAATTATATAGGCTTGTTGATTCCCTTAAGCATACATCATTTCCTTTCCATTATACTTGAACTAAATTGAGAAACTCCTCATCCTCAAGCCAGGTAGAGTTGAACTTGAATGGATTGGGTGGGTTGTTATCCAATTTTGAAATTTGAAGCAAAATTGGGAGACAATATATCATCCAGGAGGATCCGGAACGCTCACAGAGGTATAGGAGGATCCAAAACACTCATAGAGGTCCAGGAGGATCCAAAAAAGCTCAAAATTTGACCATATAAAATGATCTCTAAAAGGAATTCATTGGGTAGAGATTGGTGATAGCTTTCCAATGGTGCAAAAATCGCTTCAAACAGGGTTTGTATGAAAAAGTTATGGCTGGTCAAAGTTGTGGTCAAATAGGGCAAAAAAGGGAAAAAGTCAAAGTCAAAGGTGACACATGTCACCACTGCAAGGGTGACACATGTCCTATCCGTACAACAAGGTGAATTCAGTACGACAATGTGCCACATGTCACCTAGAAATGGACTTTTCAAGGGTCGATTTGGACCAATAAAAAAAATGGCACGTGTCATTCGTACAAACGAAATAGGTGGATCAATAATAAGTTGACACATGGTAGTTTGTACGCACAGGTGGCAGACAGGTTAGCAGTGACATGGTAGAGGTTGTACAGTTTGCCAATGATAGGTTTCCACGTGGGCCAATCAAATGGCACCACGTGGCACCTTTCAGAAGCCCAAGTAGGGCTATGTATCAAAATTTGTTATGGGCTCGACGAATTTCGAATCCCCAACCTCCCATAGAATCCAGAGGGAATATTCCTTGATGCCACTGAGTTAACATACCATTCACCAACCACTATGCCAAATGTGGGTCTTGTTATAACAAACCTGTTATATTATATTTAATATTTATGTTGATGTCAGCGCAAGGTTCGGGTTGTTTGGGTCAACCCGACTTGCCATTTATGGAGGTTCCGCCAACTTTGATCATTGCCAAATATCCCACCAAGTATGTTGGGGTTCGGTTCCGACCTAGGCCTATATATGGGCATGAAACCCAATGCATATAACACAGTGGCGCAAATCTCGAGGTGTGCACAGATCCTGGGATGACACATATCCCGAGGTGGCACATATCCCTAGGTGTGCACAAATTTCAAGATATAGGTATTGTATGGATGCATCGTTTTTCATGCCAAAGAGAAAGCTAAGTTTTTTGTGTTGCATATATTTGCGTGCCATGAGGTACTTTGTCCAAACATAGTCTTGTTTATAGTCATTTTTCTCATTTTCCCAAGTTTAGGAGTATGATGGTGATATCATTTTTGTGCTAAGATGCTTTCTTTGAAAGTATTAGTCCAAATTTCCATTAATGAGCACCATAGTGCATCATTTCATGTGTAAAGAGGGTAGAATTGAGCCACTTTAGAATATGTTCGAATTTATACTCATTTTTCTCAAAATTTCACAAGGAACTCAATGATAGACTCTATATTTGAGTTTGAGCAGTGAAATTGGAGAGTGACTTCAAAATTTTCTTTGTAAGTCCATTTTTTATTATAATTTGACATTTTGAGATTATGAGAAGCAATCTCATTGGTTTAAAGGGAACTCAGAGATGTACTAAACTATGCCATCAATATTGTATAATTTGAGTTCTTTTATTTTTTATTGTGTTATCTCATTAATCTTCAAATTAATCATTATTTTATGAGATTTTGGATAATAAGCACATCATCAATTTTATGCAAATCACCTCAATACGATTAAGAATTATTATGAATCAAGTTATATGCTAAAATAAGTTTTTAAAGATTAAGATTGGTATCTAAGAATTTTTGGATCAAGTGATATCAGAGCTAGTTTGATGTGTATTTGGAAGTTGATGCGACGAGGTCCAAGACTCAAGTTGGTGAAGGTTTTGAAGATTCTTGTTGAGAGGACAATATGAGTAAATCTCTCATGAAGTTAAGGATACATAAAACATTAATTGACAGATTCATAAGAATAATTATGAATTAAGGATGCATCTATAATCTCTTGAGGAGGAGAAGTAGAATCTTCAAGATCAATTGATATGTCATGAGGAATTTCATAGAAGTTTTTTTCATGAGTTGGAAAGGAAGTTGCAGACTAAGGATCAAGTATTGGAAAAACCAACACCATTCCATGAAGATTGGCAAGTAGAGGATGTAAAGTCTCCAATGTAAGAGAAACTAGCTCCTTCAAAAGGCATGATCGAGAAATATAATTCCTTGTATTATTCTTCTCCCTGTCAAGATGGAGAAAGCTCAAGGATGACTGAAGTAAGGAGAAATTCAGATGAAGAGGTCCTTCATAAATAGTTAGTCTTACCTTCCATCCCAAGGAAAGGTAACATATGTAAGACATCTACAGAAACGGATGTGCATTCTAAAGAGGGAGTGAAGACATTTCCCACTAGTAATATTGATAAGAACATATGGTCTATATATCCATGTGATTTCTGTGGAAGTAACCATAATATGGAGAAATGTCAAAGAAGACAGTTTGTGCAAGAAAATCCATCCAAGAAGAAGACTAAAGGTAAAGGTCATTTCTCAAAACAAAAGAAAAGGGGGAATGACAAGAAGGGATCATGGTTCCAAGATGGGAAAAAGACACTCTACTCTTATTGTGGCAAGAGTGGACATCAGATTGAGAAGTATTGGACACTTTATCCACACTTATGTCTGAAGAAGAATTGAAAATATGTAAATGCACTTGCAAGTAGACAAGCATCAACCCCAGGTGAAGTTAATAGTCTTGTTGAAATATTCGAGAAAGGATACTTCTTAATGGTTGGTCTTAATAGAGTGACATATGAAGACATTGAGGTATTGTTCATGGACAGTGGCTTGTCTCACTACATGACTAGGATGAGATCAATATTCCCTACTTTCTCAGAGATCGACACAGGTTTCTATGTAGGATCTGGAACTAACACCAGACAAGCAATAAGAGGGTCTGGATATGTAAGATTCTAGCTTGAGTCAGGAGGATTTCTGGGAATAGAACATATGTTATGTGTTCCAGATTTGAAAGTAAACCTACTCTCAGTTACAAATTTTGAAGATGAAGGATATGCAGTTGCATTCTAGAATGGCCAAGTACTTGTGTATTCAAGGGAAGCTACTCAAGATACATCAATAGTGCTTGGTGTTCACAAAGAGAGGTTATATAGGTTACTGGGAAGACCTATAATCTGGTCTAATGGTTTCTTGGATTCAACATCAGATTTTGCGTCAGATTCAACATCAGTTTCAGAGGCATTATCAGAGATAGGAAGCTGTGAGACTCCCTCCAGTACTAAGGGAAGGATGAGTCCATGAATAAACCATCTATTAGAAAATATTTTATTGTAAATATGTATATTTGTAAAAAATTGCAAGTTAATATGCATATGTAGATACCTTATAAGTCAATATCTATTGTTGTATTAGAAGGATTGTAAGCCACTCATTAGAGAATGTTAAGAGTGACATAAGTCTTGTAATATTTCTATATAGCCACCTTGTATATTGTTAAGAGTGAGAAGAGTCATGTAACATTTATATATAGCCACCTTGTACATTGTTTTAAAGTGAGAGGAATCTTGTAAAGGGTTTCTATATAGTCGTTTTGTTCTAGAGTGAGAGGGATCTTATAGATATTTCTAAGCCTTTCGACATCAGTGAAGACAATAGTAATTGTCGTATTGTCAGCTAAGTACTACATATGGATCGAATTGTCTAAGTTAACATTCTTATTCTGAAGAACTGAAGGCGAAGGAACAAAAGGATGTAGCAAATTGGAACATGTAGATCGAAAGTGGGAAGAGAATCGAAGTAATGTAAATATTCCTAGAGATGATTGTGAAAAATAATCTTCTTTGTAGAGATAAGAAGTAAATACTTGTAAATATGTATGCTATAAGCATCTATAGGATATTACATCATGTTCGTGTACATGTATACCTGGATCAAAAGAAAATCGAATAGAACAAATGTATACAAAGCATATGTTTATAATTACTTTCAGAGCAGGAGAGAGGAAATGGACAGGGAATTCATTCAGAGACTCCTCCGGATACATCAACAATGTAGGAACAATGAGGCATAGATCAACATTCGACTTGGTTTCATGATTGGTCGATATAGACTATCTTCAACAAAGAAGGAGATGAGAGTGGATGTTGAGTACATGATTCAGATTCATATTTTTCATAGATTAAATGAACAGACGTTTGTTGTGAAGGAATCTATGAGCTAGAACCGAAACTATATTTGAGCTAGCACCAATTTCCAAAGAGCCAGAGTCACAACCATATTTCAAAAGTAGACATAATTACACTGATCTAGTATCCAAGATCTAAGATAAAATTTAGTCCCAGAATATTTAGTAAGGTGGAAGAGTGAAGAAGCTTCATCATCACTAAGTTATTGAGTAAGATCATTTCAGTAAGGTGAAAGAGTGAGTAATATTTATCATCACTAAGTTGTTGAAATATTCATACTTTTGGAGGACCAAAAGCTCTATAGTGGGAAGGTGTGATCCAAGAGGATCCGAAACACTCACAGAGGTCCAGGAGGATCAAGAAAAATCTCAATGTTTGAATGTATCAAATTCTCTCGAAAACGAATTCATTGCATAGATCTCGACGATAACTTTCCAATGACATAAAAATCGCCTCAAACATAGTTCGTATGCAAACGTTATGGCTGGTCAAAGTTGTGGTCAAACATGGAAAAAAGGGAAAAAGTCAAATTCAAAGGTGATACGTGTCACCACATCAAGGGCGACATGTGTCCTATATGTACAATAGGATGATGTCATGATGACATGTCAGCATGACAATGTGCCATGTGTCACCCAGAAATGGACTTTTCAGGGGTTGATTTGGACCAATAAAAAATGACACGTGTAATCTATAGAGACGACGTGGCATCCGTATGATGATGTTGCAAGCAATAACTGGACCAGTAATAAGCTGACACATGGAAGTCCATACGCACATGTGGCAGACAAGTCAGTGGTGACATGGAAAAGGTCGTACATTCAACCAATGATAGACTGCCACGTGGGCTAATCAAATGGCACCATGTGGCACCTTCTAGAAGCCCAAGTAGGGTTGGGTATCAAAATTTGTTATGGGCTTGGCAGGTTTTGAACCTCCGACCTCCCATAGAATCTGGAGGGAATATTCCTTGATGAAAACGACTTAACATACCATCTGCCAACCATAATGCCAAATGTGGGTCTTGTTATAACAAACCTGTTATATTATATTTAATATGTATGTTGACGTCAACACAAGGTTCGAGCCCATTGGGCCAACCCGACCCACCATTTTTGGAGATTCTGCCAACTTTAATCGTCGCCAAATATCCCACCAAGTATGTTGTGGTTCGATTCTGACCTACACCTATATATGGGCATGAAACCCAACACATATGACATAGTGGCACAAATCCCGAGGTGTGCATGAATTCCGAGATGACACAGATCCCGAGGTGTGCACGGATCTCGATATGGAACATATATTGAGGTGTGCATGGATACCAAGATAGAAGTACAATATGGATGCATCTTTTTGCATGCCAAAGAGAAAGCTAAGTTTTTAGTGTTGCATAAATTTGCGTGCCATGAGGTACTTTGTCCAAACATAGGCTTGTTTATACTCATTTTTCTCATTTTCTCGAGAGGAGTATGATCATGATGTTATTTTTGTGATAATATTCTATCTTTGAATGTATTAGTCTAGATTTCCATTAATGAGCATCATAGTGCATCACTTGGCATGTAAAGAGGGTCAAATTGATCCAGTTCAGAATATTGTCGACTTTTTACTCATTTTTCTCAGAATTTCACAAGGAACTCAATGGTAAACTCTATATTTGAGTTTGAGCAGTGGAATTTGAGAGTGACTTAAAAAATGGCTTTGTAAGTCCATTTTGTATTGTAGTTTGACATTTTGAGATTATGAGAAGTAGTCCCATTCGTTTAAAGGGAACTCAGAGATGTAGTAAACTATGCCATCAATATTGTATAATTTGAGTTCTTTTATTTTCTGCTGTTTTATCTCATTAATCTTCAAATTAATCATTATTTTATGAGATCTTGGATAATAAGCACATCATCATTTTTTTTTCAAATCACCTCAATACGATCAAGAATTATTCTGAATCAAGTTAGATGTTAAAATGGGTTTTTAAAGATTAATATTGGTATATAAGGATTTTCAGATCAATTTAGGCCACCTCCTATCTTCATCCATGATATTATCCTTCAAATGATGACCATGATGAACTCTATCACCAAAAACCTAGCCAATCTTTTGGCAACCCTTGCACCCCATATTCTCATGTTACTCCACGTGGGAACTAATTTTTCTGGTTCCACACCACCARTTCAACCTCCTCAAACTTATTCAAGAAGAAATCTATTGACGAGGTCTACTCTAACTGCATTCCCCCATATCTCTCCTCTTTTAATAGTGAAGTTTAAATCACCCCCATTATAATTTTCCCATTTTWAAAAAAATCATGTGMTAACATGTGAACATGGAGCACATCTYGAAAATAGAGATAATAGAGATGAGTGACACAATATCTCCTTAAATAATATGAAAACCTCTTCCAAATTACTCAAGTACAACCACATAACCAAATCATATTGTCATGTTTCAATAATGACTACATTGACTTCTATATATAATGATTCCCACTCATTACACATGTGGGCCCTTTATTATGTTGACCCCTATTACATATACAATTGCCCCATTACATATACATTTAACCCCATATATCCCCCCCTTGGGGTCATATCAATGCCCTAGGTTTTACCCTATGGCCCTAAAAACATCCGATAACCAAAACTCTAGTGGAAGACCTAACAGTTTGGCCTAAATTATCTACATAATGGATTTCTCTATTCACAGATAGAAACAAGGGGTCCATCATTTAAGTGTTAATGGTATAAAACCCTACATACCCCTCTAACCTAAGATTTTGGATGCATCTTCTTCAAATTTAAAGATAAAAGAAAGATAGCTTCTTTCCGATAGATTGAATTTTGGAATGTAGCCTACCAAGGGTTTCCATTATGTTTCCAAACATTCACCTAAGGTCTCTTTAGAGATTTGTTGTCCAAAGAAACCACTCATTAAAGCCTAGTTTTCTATTTTGAGCACTTGGTTCATCTTAATATCCTCACCAAGAACTAATCAGGCCTTATTCTTCTATATTTTAACACACTTACACCCCTCCTTCCTTAATTTTACCTTAGGAGGGGATCTTTCCTTCGTTACTTTTCTCATTCCACTAAAACCTTTGTTACCTTGAGCTTTGATTCCAGCTCCACCACTACCTTATAGCTCTCATAACTAGGCAACATATTCCTTATAATTCCCATACTCCTCATTGCTTTGGTAAGAAGGGTTTAGGAATAGTGAGTTTGTTGGGAATGAAGCTCCTCTTTCCACCTCTTCTCTACCACCTTCTGCCCTTGGACATAGAGTTGAATTACTATTACACACATAATATATTTTTTACAACATCAAATCCAACAAACACCTTTCATGTTGATAGATGAGTTCCCATAGGCTTGTCAGTGTCAAGTCTAATGGGCGTACTAACCACCGATTTCATCTAGAATGGGTCTTGACTATAGTTTGCACAAGAGCCAAAAAGCATCCCTTGGTCCCTTATTCTTTCCTCTAGGAATTTAATCCTCATTTCCTTGGTGAAAAAAAAATCATCCTTCACATGGATCTTCGAAATAATCATTCGGATCCATTTTCACTTCCATTTTTTGCAAAACCCTATCTCTGCAATCTCTTTCTTCTTCGTCCTCCATCAATCCCTCCCCTCTTGATCTAAGTGTTCAAATCATATATAAAATATTGTAGATGTGTATATACTAAAGCACCATATTTACAAATAAAAACAAAATATAAAAAGGAGTAAGCTAATAAGTGGACAAATTAACTTTTTCGATGAGCACATTTTTTTTGGTGAGGTAAAGTTTTGTCTTGATCCACTTATTCTTTCAAATTCTCTATGATCTAGGTCATATTAAAATGGGAAAAAACCCTTAAAGGAAATTTTCCATGGTTAAAATTCCCATCAATCAAATGGAACTATAATTTTTGACAAAATTTGGATGAATCTCCATCAAAAAAAGGTTGAATATGTACACTTATTAACTTATGAAAAAATATGCCAACAAGTTGAATGTTCACTTGTGTTAAAAATTTAATTTTAACAATACTCCATGTAGCTTAATCAACACACATGTTGTGAACTACATCACAATATTGATGTTATCCACAACCAAGGAATCTAGAAACATGTGGTGGTCGTTAGGCAAGGTAGGAAATGTGGAATGGAAAAGGTCCAATGCACTAACTCAACAAAGGGACACATGGTAACACACCATTTGTAGTTATGAAATTTTTTGCAATGTAATAAGTGGGGAAACTCTAATAGAGGATGCAGGAGAACGAGAAATAATATTACAACAAAGGATACATACTCTACACTAATTGAGACAAGGATCCCCTCCCATTTTAGTTGTCCTTTTATTTAGTTTCTTTATTAGATATGGGTGATGTTTTGCAACAACACATTTCTCTTTCTTTTTCATGTTTTAAGTACTTTTAGTGGGGGCAAGGATCACTTATAATTATTCCTAGTATTATAAGTAGCAGATAATTTCCATTTAGCACCATAATTGTTTTTTTCATTTACATTATGTTCATGTCGTTTATTTATGTTACACATTTTCTTTTAGATGTATTTTGATATTGAGACCATTGGAAAGTTTCAAAGCCTTGTTTCTAGAATGGCTTTGAATTCTCTTTCAACAATGTTTCCTTTAGGAAATAAGTTCTTTTTTCTTTAACCTTCTTTTAAGTTCTTGCCACTAGACCCACTTTCTAAATATTTCTTTCGGTTGTTCATGGAATTCATGTCATAACAATTATATTTATAGATGTACTTAAGCTTCTCTTTCTTAAATTTCCAAAATACAATGATAGATAACTTGCACTAGAAAAACAACTTCATCTATGATATCCTTAAAAACTCAAGCATGTCATTCCAATTAAATTTTCATACTCCTATGGGAGGTGTAAAGGAAGTGGATCAAATTCCCAAAACATAGGACATTTTTCCATGAAAACGTTTCATACCTCAATCTACAACATCAATTGGTTTTTATTCAAAGGATTGAAAAGATGAAGTGAATGCCATTCTTTTTGGATTTTGGATTTTAAGATCCTAGAATTAAGTTTGAAAATAGCTTCCACTACCTCTTCTAATCAACCAAATAGTACTTTGGGTGAACATGTGCATCATCAATAAGGTGGAAAGACAAGAATAATGTTAACGTGGAGACTTTTAACTCCCAACATTTTCCAAATAAATGATAACTTTCAACACATTTTGCGTTAAAAGTGGCTTGGAAAAAAGTTTTAGTGTAATCAATTGTTTAAATGAACATATGAAACATCAACAAGGTGGAAAGGAAAGACAAGAATGTTAGAGAGACTTTTAACTATCAAACACTTTCCAAATGAATGATTAATTTCAATGCAACTTGCCTCAAAAGGGGCTTGAGAGGGAGGTTTATTTATTAACATGGAAGACATGATAATTGTTTTACATTTTAACCACTCCGTAAGTACAACACCATTCTAATCAATATGTCTTATAGTGTAATCTTACACATTGAAAAATTGTTGTGATATCTATCTTCAAGCATGAAATTAGAGTAGAATAAAATTTAGTGGTAATTGAAATTTTGAAGTATAAATGAAACAATCAAGAGTTGAGTTTGCCAATGATACAATCAATAAAAATAGATAACTAACACAACCCCATATATGAAAGTAAAGAACTAATATAACATACCATAGTGAATCCCTAAGTTACTTTGACTAAATAGATATCCAACTACCCTTATGACACCCTCTAGGCAATTGAAATGGAGGCAAAGCATTATTTATGCACATTGGAAACAAAAATAATCTTACAATTTGACCACCCCCTTATAGACACTCTATCTTCATCATTCTTCTTATTAATGTCTCATGGTATTAAATTATGTATTGTAAAATTGTTGTGATTTTTATTTTCAAATATTAAATATTTGAAATTTTGAATAGTTGGAAATATTTGAAATTTTGAATAATTGGATATAATTTTGTCATAATTGAAATTTTATATATAAGTTAAAAGTCTTAATATATTCCAATTTATTATAATTTTCTTGAAAAAAAATAAGTATTTTTATTGAAAAAATAATAAGTATTTTTATTAAAAATTATATAAAATAGGGAATATTTAAAATTTTATAAGTTAAAAGTTTCAATATATTTCAATTTAAAAAAATAATAACTAGTATTTCTATTAAAATTTATATATTCCCTAAAAATAATAAGTATTTTTATTAAAAATTATGTAAAAAATCAAACATTTAAAATCTTATAAGATAAAGTAGTCATATATTCCAATTTTTTTATAATTTTTCTTCAAAATAATAACTAGTATTTCTATTAAATATTATATAAAAATGAAATATTTAAAATTTTATAAAACCATATTTATTAATGATAATGATAATTGATAGGAAATTCATAAAAATAAATAAGTAATTAAGACAATCTTCACATAAATTCAATTAATATAATCTTAGGAAATTCATAAAAATAAATAATTAAGATAATTTTCATATAGATTCAATTAGTATAATCTTAATATAGTTTTATCAATAAAAAATATTTTTTTTTTATAATTTTATTTAAAAAACAATAAGTATTTTTATTAGAATTGGGGTTGTCTAACTATTCTAGGAAATGACTTTTTTTAACTAGAATCGAACCATACAAATTTACAAAAAAATACTATTTTTTATTGTTTAAAATTTATTTTTGAATGCAGAAATAGATTTATCATACTGAAAAACTCGGAAATCATTTGAATTATACATAAATAATCATTCAAATATGTGAATATAACAATTTCTGACTAAATTAAAAACAAATATTCTGAAAAATATTTTATAAAAATAAATAATTAAAATATTAAGATAATCTTCAGATAAATTCAATTAATATAAAAAATAAAAAATTAAGATAATCCTAACATAGATTCAATTAATGTAATCTTAATATAGTTCCATCAATGAAAGTCGGTAGATAACATAACCCATCACCAGTTTGAATCAATACAGAGAGTAGCTAACAGAGCCCATCACCAGTTTGACTCAATACAAAACCTGATTGATTGAAAAGGAGAGGATATTAAAATCCATTTAAAGTTCTCATACAATTGAATACTGCAAATTGCATCATGATTCAAACTAAATAATAAGCGTTCCAGAACATGGAAAGCAGTTAACCACGAGGCCCCATATGCCGTAGCCGATACGAATATATCGATGACGCAGTGAAGAATCACTCGCATATCAATTTCATGAACTCCATTGATCGAGTTTGGTGTTATTGAACATTATAATTAAATCAAATCAAATGAAAAAAATGCTTTCACAAACGTACCCGATAATGGCGAAGCCGTGGATTTTTATCGATCTCATCGCAAACAGGAAGCTATGATATTTGAGAACAGGAATGCGCTGGGCAATGGGCAACGCAATGTGTCTCAGAACGATCTACTGTGGCCGGCCGAAGGTTCGAATCATCGAACCCAGCGGACGACATCGCCACTTCTCCGCGTCCATGACAATACCTGAACTTCTCCGTCTTTATCCCCATCACTGCGTCCGCCACGTCTCCGGATCGATTCTCTCCCTGGACGCCGAGCTCCAAGGCGGCAACACGTACCTGCTATTGCCGATGCCCCGGCTCTTTCCCGGCTCCTCGTCCTCTTCCGTTTCCCAAACCTGCTTATGTTTCCTGCACAAGGAGCAACAACAACAGGAAGAAACGGCCATCGGACGCGGCGGCCCTTCGATTTGGAAACCTAGAGCTCAATTGAGAACCCGGCGGGATTTGAACGCGCGACGCTTTTCAAGAACATCAGCGAAGGAATGGGATAGTAAGCACATCGTCAGTAATAAAACCCTAAGGCGTGCGAGATCGTGGCAGCCATCGTTAGACATGATTTCCGAAAACAATACGCTTCTGCAGACCAAGAATGAGCAGCCGGTGAAAAAATTGGAGAAAAAGACAGCAAACCCCCGCACATATACGATCAATCGCACCACACGGTAAGCATTTGTTTATGTAATGATCTAATTTTACTGTACAGTGGAGTACAGGGCGTTACAGAAAATTAATTCAACTGTTCTTGTGTTGGATTTCTGTAGGAACGGGGAAAGGCCGTGGAATTTACAAGTTATGATGCCGCCCGGCTTTCCTTTCTAACAGTTCCCATGGTTAAATTCGTGATATCATGAAATGTAAATAGACGTCGTCGGTTCGAGTTCATTAAAGGATGAAGGATGGATTTCTGTAGGAACGGGGAAAGGCTGTGGAATTTATATGACGCCGTCCGGTTTTCTTTTCTAACAGGTCCCATGAATAAATTCGTGATACGACGAAATGTAAATAGACGTCGTGGGTTCGAGTTTAGTAAAGGATGAAGAATAATAAAGGTGTTGATGTTATTCCCTGTCTGAAATTTTTCGAAAATCCATAGACGAGAATGCGAGAATGCCCCTTCTTTCGGCACTGTATATGCGTTTGATTCTTGATATGACTCGTTCATTCCATGAGCAGGACACAACTTTTTTCGTTTTTTTTCTTTCTTCGGGGTTATGCAGATAATATGGGTTAAAATTGTAATTGTGAATGGATAAAGCTATAATTTTGATAAAATTATTATTTTATTGTAAAAATATTTTATTTTGAATATTTTTATTTTATCGAGGTTAAATATTTTTCATTGTATATAAAAAAATTGTTGTACCCACACAACAACAATCATAGAGTTGCTTCAAGGGATTTCCTCAAAACATTGCAACAACAATCATAGAGTTGCTTCAAGGGATTTTCTCAAAATATGCATGGTTTTAGATAGCTAAAAACATACAAAAAGAAGATTATTAGTTGAGAATTCCAAGTGTTGTTGAAGTTAGTTTGTCTAACAAATTGCCATAAGATACACATGACACTAAAAAAATTCATATTGGTGCTCTATTTACTTTGTTTCGATCTTTTTGCTCCTCGCTAAAGTGTGCCTTCAATTCAATATCCATAGTTTTGGAACATAGTTTTGGCTTTTGTACCCCATCATGGATTGAACTCTAAGTGCCATTGTTGTTTGAGATTGGAGAGAGGTTATCCATGCAATGTGCTAAGACCAATGTCCAAAGTCTACAACATTTTGCCTCTTGTGAATCAATTCGATCTCTATGGCTGAGGATAATGTTGGAAATGTTGGTATGCTCTAGCTCTGCAACTTTGGAAGTAATAACCAAAATTGCATCGTTGTTGGCCTACAAAATTTCCTCATGCCTATGTAGAATTTGCTTAAAATCCCAAGTGTCCTCACCTGCCATTGCTGCCCTCACTTTCTCTTGACAAAAAGAAATACAAACAAAAGAATTTTCTTAAACTCCCAAGTGTCCTCACTTGCCATTGTTGTCCTCACTTTCCCTCGACAAAAAGAAATATGAACAACAGGTTTGCTTGGCCCAAGTTCGAAGTCCAAACCTGGAGGAAGACCCCRATTTCCTCTAGCTCTATGACCACTTTGCAGGCACAAAACCTCTTAAATAATATAATGTTTTTGTTTGTTTGTTAGCATGTGTGTTACATGCAGGAGTCGGGAATGATAAACCACGACCTAAAGGCATTTAAGCCGTTAAAATCACTTGTTTGTTAGCATGTGTGTTACATGCAGGAGTCGGGAATGATAAACCACGACCTAAAGGCATTTAAGCCGTTAAAATCACTCGGGGATCGCARCCACACCAACCCTTAACATAGATGGATTTTTTTTGRGTATATCCTCCCAACTACCAARATTTCAAATCTTGATTGCCTTATAAAACAAAACCCTTGAAATCCAATTATACTAACAAAACTCGACTAAATAATATAATATTAGTATCTACAATAACATCCATTTAAAATGATTCTTATTAATAAAAAATTATTGGTTTTAGTTTGAATTTAATATTATTTATATTAACTCCATTTTAAATAACAAAAAGACCTTACTTTTTTCCAACGAGTTTATGTTTTTCTGTTAAAAAAAAATCATAATTATATTCATAGTAAAAAGAAGGAATTGCATTCTTCAATGTCATTTGCACCTTCATAATATCATTGCGCGTCACTCTCTACACATATAAAGAAGCTATACAATAGACAAAAGATTCACTTTAAACATACAACCATTTAGTTACATATTGTCATCTTATTGGTTTTATAGGGGAGAAAAATCCCCTTTTTAAAAATAGTTACATATTGTCATCTTATTGGTTTTATAGGGGAGAAAAATTCCCTTTTTAAAAATAGTTTAAATATAATAGTCCCAAATATCACGGAAAGTATTCATGTATACATATCAACTTGTTGTATTAAAAAAATTAAAAACAAAATATTATTTAATTAAACCAAAATAACAAAATAAAAATATATTATGAGATAGCTTTACTAATTTTTTTTTATCTCATTTCTTATAATTTCATACAACTTTATTTGAAAGATAAAAAAGAAATCAATCTAGACTTTTTTCTTATCTCATCTAACTCTATACAACCATCTGCGACCTCCTTATTCTCATTTCATAGAACTTCATTTCTTATAATTTCATACTTTAAAAAAAAACCAATCTGGACTTTTTTCTTATCTCATCTAACTCCATACAACCATCTGCTAGACTTTAACCCCTTTTAGAAAGAGAATAATAATAGTGTTAAGTTCTCTAAAAACACCATGAGATAATGTTTTATGTATCATTAAGATACAAATTACATAAAAGAACTTACTTTGAACACATGCATTATTAGTAACATTGTTGGTGTTGTTACATATGTTCTATGCTATGTACATAAAATCATTTTCTTTTCTTTACACAAGTGGAAAGACACTTATATTCTATTAACAAGAGTGTTAGTATTGTTGTACTATTTTTGGTAATATATAAATGCGATTAATCTTTATTGATTTAAATGTTTTTGTGCCAAATCTAATTTTAAACATAGGAAATATTTTTTTTTTTAATATATAAAATAACAGATTTTTTAAACATTTGATTGGTTGATAACTTTGAAACATTATTACAAGATTCATGTGGTTCAAGAATGTTTGTACCGATGGTAAAATTAATGTTTCGTCCGACTTCCAGAAGAGCACTCGTATTGGCTGCAACCATGCTTTGAACTGTGTGATGATGAATACCCGCACTCTGTGAAAAGTGATTTGTCAGCATGTCTCCCATAACGCGCGATGTCATCCAACTCTCCCACAACCATCGTTCAAGGATTGTTATCCAACAGTTCTGTACGAGGAATGGGAAGCTCACAGATTGCCACCATTCTTTTGTTTCCAAGAGAATCCAGAACAATGTTTTGATATTGCAACCAGAACAATATTTTGATATTAAACTTAAATGCAATTACAAAGATGAAGCATCTATCAAATGGATGATCAATAGGTGCAAGATCCACTTGTTCAAGCCATAAATGTGATGAAATCAGTTGAAAGACCCCGTAATCCATGATTAAATAAAAAAATACTGTAATGTAATGAAGTGTGAACAAAAATAATAAAAGCAAGTGAGGGTTATTAAATTTGGGGGGTAGCAAAATTCAAAAACTTGCCAATCAAATTTGACGGTAGAAAAATTTGATTAAAAATACATAGATCCAAGTAAAAAAAAATTATTAACTTTTGGATGCAGTATATAGCACCCGTTTGCCCTTGTTAAAAAAACATTCATACTCTATTACCTTTGATTAAAGATGCATAGATCCAAGTAAAAAAAATATTATTAACTTTTGGATGCAGTATATAACAGTTGCCCTTGTTAAAAAGACACTCATACTCTACTACCAAGAGTGTTAGCATTGTTACATGTAGTTAAGGGTACATAATAAGTATGTTCTATGTGATGAACATAAAATCATTTTCTTTTCTTTACACACAAGTGGAATTATTTAAAAAGACACTCATACTTTATTAACAAGAGTGTTGTCATTGTTAAAAAGACACTCATACTCTATTAAAAAGAGTGTTGGCATTGTTACATGTGATTAAGGTTACATAATAAGTATGTTCTATGGGATGAACATAAAATCATTTTCTTTTCTTTACACACAAGTGGAATTATTTAAAAAGACACTCATACTTAAGGTTACATAATAAGTATGTTCTATGGGATGAACATAAAATCATTTTCTTTTCTTTACACACAAGTAGAATTATTTAAAAAGACACTCATACTTTATTAACAAGAGTGTTGTTATTGTTAAAAAGACACTCATACTCTATTAAAAAGAGTGTTGGCATTGTTACATGTGATTAAGGTTACATAATAAGAAAACACTTTTATTTATTTATTTACAACATGGCAAACACTTTCTTTTATTTACAACATGGCATTGTTACATATGGTTAAGGGCACATAATAAGAAAACATTTTCTTTTATTTACAACCACATATGTTGATAAGCATTTGCAATTGGTGCTTTAATTTGAAATGTTAGAGATAATCAATGTATCTTACTCCATGCAAGAGTATCCAAGCTTTAAAATCCAAGGGATGGTGATTATTTAAGAGGACTTTTTAATCTAGACTAATTCATTTCAAATTTATCATTTCAACAATTTTCCACATTGAATAAAGGTGAAGGATCTGAAATTTGTACCTTGATGCTTCTCCTATGTCATATCAAACATTACAGAAAGACAACACACAACCTTTTCCCAATGATTAAATAAAAAATCCACAATTTTGTTTTCCTAAGTTGGAGACTAAAGAAATCTTGGTATGGGGTTAATCTCACACAACTCTCAATCGACAATATGACAATCCCTCTCCCCAAAAATCAATTAGAACCTTTATATAATAATGTTTGGAGGTTAAGATAATTGGGGTTAGCTCTTAGCTCTTTAGGTCATATGACAAGCTAGCACCAATGTAGATCCATCTTAACTCTATATTTATCATGCAATAAGAAGAATCAAATATAATATGTATTCATTTATTTACTAACTACATGGTATTCTATGTGATCTTATAGAAAAATATAAGATAGACAACAATTACTATTACCTATATAATTACCTAGCCAACAATTACTATTACCTATATGTTTGTGCACTCAATTTAGAATTAATTATCCTAATTTACAAAATAATAAATTTAATATTTTAACAAAAAAATTAATTTCCCAACATTGATTTACACTAAAAATACTAACCATATAAATATTTTAACCTTTAAAAATTTATTTACTCCTCTTATTTATTTATTTAT
>SNQJ01S0001197.1:116427-130086 GCA_010110895.2 Picea sitchensis
GGAAGTATAGACTTACTATGAAGCCGATGCGTTTTTGTTGTTGTCGTCGATGGGCAGTGGACTCCTGTTGATCGATTGTTTCCCTTCCTGGACGAGGCTTTCCATTCTGAGTTGGAAACATTCTTCGATGTAGCTTTTCATGGGGGTTGTGTTGATTTCATCCTGGATCTCTATGTCGTAAAGGTCGTTTTCTAATTTCCTTAGATCCATTGAAATACTATGCAGACTCTGTTCAATTTATTCATTGTGTGAGGCATAGTCCAGTACCCAGTGCTCGTGCTCATCTAGACGATGTTCAAGTATGCCGTAAAATTTTTCAAAAGACAACCCCTTTAAAATATCAACTTGTTCCTGGAACGCTTCTTTGGTGACTAACAAGGATTTGAGAATTAAGTTTGGATCTTGAACCTCGTTGGTAGTTCCGACTAAGTCCATCTAGAGCAGGCTTGTGAATAAATTTTCCTTTTATGATATGACTTGTTTACATGATTTGACAATGAGGTGCAGGTTCTCAATTTTTTTTTTGCCAGCATGCTTTTACTTTTTTGCTGCGCTTTGGGTAGGGGAGTTTCTCCTGTCTTCTTTTTAGTTCCAATGTGTTCAGGGCATAGTTGGAAAAAGGGTCCAGTACTTGATTACAGAAAAGCTGTACATTTTTTAAATTTGCCTCCAAATGTTCAAGAAAATCATTGGTCTTCTTTCCAAAGGAAACTAAATTTTGCGATGTTTCCCAGGCTTCAGTAACTAGCTGCATTATTTTGTTGATGTTGTTCTCTACAAGGGATTTGGAGCATGCAAGGAGGGTAGAGGATACTTTCATCTTCGTTGTAGTGGTATAAGGCATGATTTTTGCCAAAGGACTGACAAATTCTGGTGTTGCAATGAAAGCCTGTTCAAATTCGTTGAGGCAGTGTTTCAGATTGGCATAATCCATCTCCATTCCTCCAATGGAATTGCGAAGAATGTCACTTGTTACCTGGTGAAATGAGCAGATTTTGGATGGGGTCATTTGGCTAAAGTCAATCTCTGTTCGAGATTTTCCTTTCCTGTTTGTTACATCTCTCTTTTCAATGACCATACTTTTAGATTGGCTGTCAAAAATAACACTCTGGATTACGAAGGATTCATCTATGTCAAAAAATTCGGTGTTAGATATGTCCACCACGGACGACCCAATTTTTTGCATCTGCTCAGCTTCAATTTCAATTTGCAGTTTTCCACTGTCAATTTCGAGTTCCTCCACGTGGCCTGCATTGTTTTTTCTCTTCTTCGTCAGTGGAACTTTGTGAGAACTATCAATATTTATGTGAGGAGGGTTCTTATATCCTCCTTCGTTCGAAGATTTATGGGTTGCTTTCTTACTGGGATGGATCGTCGAAGCGACGCTCCATGGTGTCGTGCTCTTGGGAGTGCTGGTGGGGGGCTGGGTACTCTTCTCACCAGATACTTTACCATGTTGTCTGTACAATTTAGTTGTGCTTTGCATTATCTCTGCGTTGCAATGGGAAAAAGAAGGATTGTTTTCGACACTGTCCCTCTCTTGGGTTAGGTGTCTATGGATAAAAGAGGTATTAAAGCCAACACCCAACAAATGTTCTCCAAAAATTCCATTGGGGTCGAACCCTTTTAGCCTTTCAGCGTAGGTTAGGTTCAATTTCTTGAAATGGGCAGCAAACTCGTCAATCTTGTTGATGTTTCTGCACACGAAGTCTTCGACTTTCCAGGGCAGAGGAATGGACTGTTTTTTTTTCTTGTCATGGAAAAAATGCAACCAGTGGTTGTATTGCCTTGCTATTTCTGCAACAAACATCTTGTCTGTGACGTGGCATGGAAGGAAGGCATGATTTTACTTAGAGCCAAAGACCATGAGGAGACTGTGATTTTCCTTTTGCTCAAGTGTTCCCTTCTTGTTCAAAAACTTGCTTGCGTGGCCAGACATCCACGGAGCATCCTTGCCTAACAGTAAATCTTTGAAAACTGAGACAAAACTATTAAAAACTTCATAAAAACAATGGGAGGCCTTGTGTCTCCACAGGGCATCATGCCAAAATGTTACTGGGTCGAATCCACCGTTTATTTTATTGGAAAGAGAAAGTTTTGGAAATGGGCAACAATACATAATTGCAAAAATCAAGTAGGATGACATATAAAATTTATTCGATTCTTTGAATCCTGACAACTGGGAAGAGAGTTCAATGGAGATTAGCTTTCCCCAATCGAAAATGTATTGTTCCTTGACTGTGAAATACAAAATATAAATAATTATATGGGAAATGCTTGTTGTGGATGCGTGTTCCGTTATTCTTGTAAACAACCAAGCAATTTTCCTGAATGAATTTCTAAAGGAACCTACCTGGAGCTTTGTGATATCTTCAGGAACTATTGTCGGGTCTTCGAGGAAGTTGACTAAGATGTCCAAATCGTTATGATATTTTTCTAGAAACTGCTTGCAGTCTTGTCCTTTGAACGTTAATGTTGGTTTCAACAATTTCAACATCTCGTGCAAGAGCTGAGGTGACAAAGAAATAGGAGAATGGTCGTGCAGTGGAATAATTATTTGTCCTGGAATATATTTTTCAGCGCACCAAGAGACCACCTCCTTACAGTCAAAAACCTCAGGGACGCAGCCTGCACGAGCGATTCCGGAGGGCCAAATCACTTCGTTCTGGGCGAAATGAGATGAATAGTAAAAGTATGCCCTGGACCACTGGAACCTTTGGTCCTCTTCTGCGAACATATTTACTGTATCTCCACAAAATTTCTATTGACCCACTGCCATAGGTCTACAAAGACATTTATTTGTTGCAGACGATGAATGAAATGAAAGGTTGGAAGGGCTAATATAACCCCGTGCAAATTTTGGTCAAAAGCGTGTGAATGGGAGCTGTCCTCAAGACTTTCGTTGATTAATGACAATCTGGATGACTGTTGCATGATGCGTTGTTAACATTAAATACTACTAATTGCATATGTAGAAATGCGAACATGGTGGATATTGCAATGAGAAATTAAGCATTGCAAATTTCTTGAGCGGCCCAACACGACGACACGTGTTGGAGATGAACAATAGGAAGGGACAAAATAAGTTTCCGCACATCTTGGTTTAATGTGTAATAATGGGATATCTCCTCGAGTTTTTCACCCATTAATGACAATGTTGACGGTTCCTACATGGTGACCTATTAGCATCAAAGGTTTCTAATTGCATAGCAAGAAAGTACAGAGGTAGCGGGCAGGGGAAAAAAACCACTACAAAATAGGGTTGCAAGGTACAACTGTTGAAGGTGAGGGCGCCAGGGTCAAATTGTATGTCTCAGAACTTTTTGATTGCAATACGCGTAACCCGCCAACCGTGGTGATAAGATTGGATAAGTATGGAGAGAAATAGAGGTCGGTCGGAGGAGTTGTGTGATTATATAGATGGAGATAAAGATATCTCAACCCGCCAACGCTGGAACCCGTGTTTATAGAAAGGCGACTATGTATATAACCACAAAACGATAATACAAGGGAAGAAGAAAAGGGAAAACGGACCAACGAGTCCACAATGGAAATGTAAATCACAAAATTTTTGAGTGCAATATGCATATCAGGGAAGAAGAAGCAACAGACTTTGAATGCACTAACCTGAAACACTGAATAAGAATTTGAGATTTCGTGAATCCGTGAATAGGAGGATCCAAAATAGGGTTAGAGGTCCGGATGGTCAAATTGTATTATTCGAAACATTTGAATGCACAATCTGTAACATGGAAGAGGGGACGATGTTGGAACCCAATACTCAATTTCTATGTTGCGAATGGCTGGATGTGAACTGTTTCCTATTGCCGTGTGCAGCTGTCCCTTGTAAGAGTCATTAGTAAGAGCATATCAAATGTATATTAGGAAGCACATTTGTCAACTGTGGTACAATGACGCTTGCGAGTTCAAGGAGCACGCGATAGAATTGTAGATTGCCAACCCAACAACCATGCACATAAAATTGCCTAAGGTGTGATTATATACATGGAGATAATGAGAGCCATAATACAGGGGAAGAAGAAAAGGGAAAAAGGAGAAAGGATTCAACGGTGGAATTGTAGATCAGGGAAATTTTGAATACAAGATGTGAACCTAGTAGTCAATTTGTATATTGCGGAGGACCAGAGTAAATAATTTGAATGCATAATTTGTAACACAGAAGAGCGGATGATGTCAGAAGAGCGGATGATGTCAGACCCACACCTGTGTCTAGTTGTCATTACTAAGAGGTAATTTAGTATTGAAAATGATATTTTAGATTCTGTTAAATACTTCATGGGGATTAGTATTCGTAAACAATGGCAATCTCCAACCCGCCAGCCTTGCATTCCGTGTGTGAATTTGTATATCGTGGAACTTGAAGGACTATTTGGAGGACATAGAACAATAGAAGTGCAATGTCGAGTCAACCAGTCCGCATATTCACTTATCAATTTGTATATCGTTGAATTTTGGGTGCTATTTGTAACACACACAACAATGGAGGGCCAATTTTGAGCCTGCCCGCGCGAGAAACCGTGATAAAAAATGTCGGTAGGTATGAAAAGGAACAACTGTTGGTTCAATTATCCATGCAAGGATATATATGGAACTGAAATTGGTCCCAACACGACAACCGTGGACATAAAATTGGCCAAGTATCGAAAGCAACAATGGTCGGTCAGATTTGTCGTTTGATTGTATAGATGGAAATAAATATATGCCAACCCGCCAATGCTGGAGCTGCATATTTCGTGAACCCACCAAAAGGAGGATCCAAAACAGAGTGAGAAGGTATCCGTAGAGGAGGCGAGGCCCAAACCTTCTAATTGTATTGCTCCAAACATTTGAATGCATAATCTGTAAGACGGAAGAGCGGACGATGTTCGATAGTCAATTTGTATATTGTGGAGACTGCAATTCCAATTGTTTCGTACCTCTATGTCCAGTTGTCACTAATAAGTGCTAATTTAGTATTCTAAATAAATTTTTAGATACTGTTAGATACTTCACAGGGATTGGCATCCGTAAACAATGGCAATCTGCACTCCTCCATTTCTGCATTCCATGTATCAATTTCTATATTGCGGAATTGGGAGTGTTGTTTGGAGGACACAGAACAATAGAAGTGCAATGTTGACTCGGCCAGTGCGCAGATTTGCTTGTCAATTTATATATCGCAGAATTCTGGGTGCTATTTGTAGGCTATGAAACAATGGAGCCCCATTTTGAGCTCACCTGCGCGCTCGAGAACCCACGATCGAAAATGTTGCTAGGTATGGAATGTAGAATTTGTGCGTGCTTTATAGAATATCATGTCCATATTTTATAGTCCCATAATACATGGGAAGAAAATAAGAGAAAAAGGACGGAGGTGTTGGTAGTGGAATTGTAGATAATATACAGGAACAAGAGAAGGGAAAAAGAACTAAGTATTTCGCAGAAGAACATCAAGGTTCACAAGCGGCGGCCCTGCAATGACGTGCATAAAATTGGATAAGTATGGAAAGGAACAACGCTCGATCGGATCCATCGTGCGAGGATATAGATGAAGATGTTAAAGCATGAATTGCAGATGATAGAGGTATCTTTCGTACCACTTTGTCCACTTGTCACTAGTAAGAGCATTGTTGATGTATATCAGGAAGAATGCGAAGTTGCTAGGGATGGAAAGCAACAACAAATACTTTGAACGAAGTCAATGTGTATGAGGAACCTGCGGTGAAATTGTAGATCACAGATCTTTTCAGTGCAAGATGTATATTGCGGAACGATAAGAAGCTGGGTTCACAAGCGCCGGCCCTGCARYAGCGGGCATAAAATTGGCCAAGTATGGAAAGGAACAAATCACTGACGTTGTTTTGCTACAACATGTATATGACGAAACATGGGACATAGGTGATGGGTACCGCAAACCTAGGGCCTGGTGCCTAGATAACTGGGCAAKTATTGGCCAAGACAAAGTTATGATATCTATTTCAATATTTTTCAAACTAGCATCTATCAATGAACAAAGTTTTCATATTTATCTGAATAGTAATCATAGTAATATATATTAATGGATTAGTTGTTTCAAATGCAAATGATATCCCAATCTGCAAGATGCTTCTCGGCTTGCAAATTTTAATGGAACCTCAAAAATTTTGACTACAACATGTACATAGCGCAACAAGAAACATGAATTTGCATTGTGGTCTCAACGACATAAACTCCTTATCATCTATTCATCTTGTATTCGTTTCAATAAGATCAACAAACGCCGACTCTCCATAAACATCAATATTTAAATTAAATTAAATGCAATCAAAATTTGGTGCGACTTTTAAGTAATTAAAGCATAAATTGCAGATTACGGAAGTTCTTATGCTGGAAGATGTATATGACATAACAATTGACATAGTTGTTTAATACCACAAACCCAAACATAATTTCCTAAGCTTTGCCGAAGAGGAAGTTTTTTTGTATTTATTCCAATACTATTGATATTAGTGTATATGCACAGATATTATCAAATAGAAGAAGCTGCAATATATCCAAAAAACTTCACAGGAACATTGCATCAACAGTTCAACCGCCTTGTTGTTACTCATTATTAATTCTATTCATGGAACCCGAAGAATGGGAGCAACACGGGTCCTCCAATTTCTTTCTTTAAATACAGGGTCGCCGCCACATAAGTATGGCCTATGAAAAATTATTCTTACATGTAAAATGTAAACAAAGAACATACCAGGTTTGATTTAGATTGAAGTACTGGACAACAGAAACAAAACCTTGTGTTTCATGTTTAACCACACAGGGGAAGAAGGTAGAAAATACAATTAAAACAAATACCAGAAATTGGAAAATACTGTTAAAAAATAAACTAAAATTATTCTATATTCAAATAAGCTGGGTTACAAAATACAACCAAGGCTATTTTCTACAACGATTGCAATTTTGCCTGCCGTCGACCAATTTAAAATATGTACATTGATGAAGCTTCTTCACAATTTTGTACTTAATCAGTGCTGCCAAGTACATCTATCCCAATTTTTTGAATATCTTCTCTCTTCCAGATATGGCCTACTTGCAATGCCTGTTTATTCAACATTCCATTCTTTGTCAAGTATTAATTTCTCTCTGTTGTCAAAAATTTGGGGTTTAGGGTGCTTTGCTTGCAATGTTCCTGACCCTTGACATCCGAGACAACTTACAAATGCCATTCAGGCCAATTTCAAAGTGGAAGGAGTCATTCTATGTCACAACAACTAAAGCAATGGAAAATAATTCAAGTACGTAGTGACAGGTAGTCTCCCTATATTCGATAATCTGTTTGGTTGAGAAGCATTCCTAAGGATTTGTATGTGGAACTTCTTTGCTTTATTATAGTAAATTGGAAGGAACGTCCAACCCAGATGCAAAACGCAACTCTATTGAGGTACATAACTTCTTCGGGCAGTAGAGGTGTGGCAAGTGCATCAAATGCTGCAGATGGCATCATAATATATCTTTCTTCATAGCCATGGAGATATGGCAGCCCGCAGAAAGGTTTGGAATGTTCAGAGGTGACACCAAATATGTAGAGTCTGCAACTACATCCAGAGGAAACAGAACAAACTTTCACAAAGAACATAGCTTTCTGTCAAGTCGGCTACTAGACCCACATGCAGGTCATCATACTATGAAATAGAAACTTTTACAGTGATAATATGTCATTTTATCCACCCATACAGTTTATGCTACCCGCCTCCGAGGTAGACAAATACTTGTGCAATCTGTACAACTTGATACACTTGCCAAATCTGTGTTGTTGGAAGAATCTATATACTTAAACGAAGAACTATTTTTCACCCGACCTCAAAATCCATTACAATTCCCAGCAATAAACAAAGAAGTTCAACCAAAAAATCTCCAACCAACATTTTCAACGAACCAAAGCATCGAACATAGGGAGAACACCAACCAGAACATACTTGTTCTATTTTTTTCATCCTCTTTGAGTTTCTCTTTGTATAATAGAGTTTTGTTTTTACTCAAAGATGACGTCACATAAAACCAGGCTCTATTCTTTCATCTACTCGTCAATCGCATATCTAAGTTGTCTTACATGTGCATGACCAAGAACATTAGAATGAAGGCACCCTAAAGCGCAACTCTTTGATCATAGAGAGAAATGGCAATAAGTATTTAAAAGCAAGGCTGGATGGTTTGCCGTAGATTTTGTGTTGATTCATTTTAATGACAGATGTTCTCGATATTTTCACTTATTAATGCCAATCTTTTTGTATATGTACGCTCAATAGTGACTACCAACACGTATTAAAATTCCCATATCCGAGCAGATTTTGAAATCTGACATCTAAGATATGCACAATATTAAAGAGGGACATGACGTCAACGCCTCTGTGGGTGACACGTTCGTGAACTTTACCGAAGCTTTTAAGAAAACTAAAACTACACAAGGAAAAAATAAAATAAAAAGTATTTCGCAAATTCAAAATGCAGACAAAAAGAAATTACCAGATCCCATAATATTCGCTTGTCTATTCATTTTAATGGGAGATGTCCTCCAGTTATTAAAGCCCATCATTTTGAAATGCACAATATTAAAGAGGGACATGACATCAAGGTCTATGTCGCCAACATGTTCGTGAACTATGCTGAAGTTTTGAACAAAACTAAAACTGCAAAAGGAAAAAAAAATAATAATTTTGCAAATTTAAAATGCAGGCAAAAACAAATTACCAGATCCCATAATATTTGGTTGTCTATTCATTTTAATTGGAAATGTCCTCAAGCTTTTCAGTTATTAAAGCCCATCTTTTCGAGCTTGTCTGCTCGGTTCTAAATTTTCAAAGAATATTTAATGTGTATTGGGAAGCGTAGAAGGTAGCGGGGATGGATCCCTATGTAACATACGTTGCTACTATTGTTCTTTTTTTGTTAATGAGTGTATGTAAAACGTACACAAAGAAAAGTAATTCGAGAATAATAGTTGTTTTGCAAGAGCCCTTGAAATTCAAATAGTGCGCAAGCCCGATTTTCATTTTGTATATCGCGGAATTGTCCGTGCTATTTGTAGGACACAAAACAATAGGGACCGAACCTAGAGCTCGCCATCCCAAGAACCCGCGATCCAAAAAATGTTCACTATTTGTTTTTGTGTTTTTTGTCCACCAGGGTATGTAAAACGCACGTAAAGTAAACTATTTCGACAATGTTAACTTTTTTGGACATGACGGCCTTCAAATTCAAATAGTCCCCAAGTCCGATTGTCAATTTCTATATCGCCGAAGTCTCCGATTATCAATTTTCAGCCGCCTACCCTAACAACACACGATGCAAAAACTGATTAAGTATGGGATGACGACTCCATGAAGGTTGTATATATCTACTCTATAAAATTACATATTTCCTATGTTTAATCTATGTTGTCCAGGAAACCTATAATTTGATAAATTTCAATGTTTTCTGTCCAGGATCCCTACTTTTAAAGAAAACTAATTCGGAAATGCTAATGTATACACCATAGTTCAATACAACCTATCCGCGAAGGCGCGTCCATAATACTGGCTAAGTATGGAACCCAACTGTGGTCGGTTGGAATGATCACGAAACTCTCGCTACTGACCGATTGTCAATTTGTATATCGCAGAACTCTTCGATTATCAATTTTCAGCCGCCTACCCCGTCAACCCGCGATACAAAAACTGGCTAAGTATGGGATGACGGCTCCGCGGTCTAGGAAACCTATGATTTCATAAATTGCATTCTCTTCTGCCCATGATTATTTTAAAGAACTAATTCAGGAAAGCTAATGTATACACCGAACACAACCTATCATAGTTCGATAGAACCTATTCGCGAATCCGCGTCCATAAAAGTGGCCAACTATGCAACCCAACTGCGGTCACTCAGAATGACCACATAAACGCGAAAAACTAGAGTCAAACGCAGTTTACAACATGAAAGTAAAAGGGAGTGAACAACTATATCTCCCACACAACAAAAACCATTGTCATAACTATAAAACCATAGTAACACAGAATCCATGTAAAAAGCATCAGCAACCATCAAATATATTTGAGGCCAAGAAACTTTGCTTCAACGCGTAACAGATGCAATTTACATCGCCTGTAATTCTTTAGTCTGTTATTTTATCTTAATAGTATTCTATGCAAATTGCAGTGCAAAACAAAATGTGACTAAGGATCCAACCGTAGATGAAACATCCCAACATTTGCAAACCCTGGCCAAACAAGAAAAAGCACCAAACAAGGACCCAGCTAAGAAGCACTAAAAGGCCCAACTGCAGGCGCAGGACCAGTACCCTGCAAAGTCGAATCAAGCAACAATAAACAACATACAATGAAGAAAGAAGCAAGCAACAACCCCCCCGAGGAACGATGTTGTTCCAATCGCGATTGCAGAAACCCAAACGTCCAAACTGCAACAACATGAACATGCAAGCAAGAACAACGACAACATGCAAATAAGAAATCAGTGGCATGCAAAAAACAAGCATGGACCACCGAACTAGCAATGCTGCTGGAGCATAAAAATTTTAAAAACAGAAGAAAATTTCTTGTAACAAGCCTATTAAGTAACCATTCAACACTACCAAGCCTGTTAGGTAAACATTTAAGTATGTCACAAATGCACTGTAAACATTTAAGAAAAAAATTCAACGTGGCAAGACTCTGACGTATCCCAAAAAGAAAAATTGTATTTTTTGTAACAATAGTTCGAACACCACAGAATGTTTTGGAAAGCCAAACTTTGGATATGCCACCATATCTAACATTGCCATAAATTTACCTAGCATAAAATGCTAAACCAAACATTCGAATTAATGCTAGCATTAATCCANACTTGATCCCAAAAGAGTTTGTATTGTATAGTGATAATCATGCACTGCAGTTTGTGACTCAACAGGAAAAGTTGAATCAGAGACATGTAAAATGGGTTGAATATATGCAGAATTTCATATTTGTGATTAAACATATTTCTGGTACTGCTAACAAAGTTGTTGATGCTTTGAGCAGGAAGTGTTTACTGTTGCAGGAGTTCAAAGTCAAGACGTTGGGTTTTGATGATCTCAGGGACATGTACGCAGATGATCCAGATTTTCAAGAGGCATATGAGGCAGGTGAGAATCCAATTCTCAGAGACATAAACCCGTGGATAGAGTATATGATCCAGGAAGGATTATTGTTCAGAGGTAATCAACTGTGTATTCCAAAATGCTCCATGAGGGAGAATCTGCTGAAGGAAAAACACAGTGGAGGATTGGCAGGGCACTTTGGCCATGACAAGACGTTCGCAAAGCTTAATGAGTCATATTTTTGGCCTAGAATGCGAGCAGATGTCAAGAGATTCGTGGAACAATGCAGAATTTGCCAGCATTCGAAGGGAAGAAAGAAGAATGGTGGGTTTTATCAACCATTGCACATACCAGAAAGGTCGTGGGATGAAATTAGCATGGATTTCATATTGGGGTTGCCAAGGACGCAAAGAGGATTTGATTCCATCTTTGTGGTGGTGGATATATTTTCCAAGATGACACACTTTATCCCATGTCAAAAAACCAGTGACGCGACTCACATCGCGAACCTGTTTTTCAAAGAGGTCATTCGACTTCACGGCTTACCAAGTAGTATAGTTTCGGATAGAGATACGAAGTTCATAGGGCACTTTTGGAGGACCTTATGGAAGAAGCTGGGAACTAACTTGTTATTTATTTCGGCTTATCATCCTCAGACGGATGGACAGACAGAAGTAGTGAACAAAAGTCTAGGNGCAGAGAAGCCTGGTAACAGAACACCACAACCAGTGGGACAATATATTACCACAGGCAGATTTTGCGTATAACGACTCAGTGAACAGGAGTACAGGACATAGTCCATTTCAGTTTGTTTATGGCATACAACCGAGAGGAATTTCTGAGTTGAGGGATTCCGAACATAATGCAACTAAGAGTGCTAGTGCAGAAGATTTCACAGAAGCGATGAAGGAACTTCATAGCCGAGTGAAGGAGCGGTTGAAAAATTCAAGTCAGGAGTATAAGCGGAGAGCAGATCAGCACAGAAGACAACTTCAATTCGAAGTTGGTGACTTGATTTTGGCACATCTGAGAAAGGAAAGGTTCCCGAGAGGAACCTATAATAAATTGAAGATGAAGAAGATCGGACCATGTAGGGTCTTGAAGAAAATTGGGACAAATGCTTACGAGATTGAATTACCCGATGGGATCGGAATTTCTCCGATATTCAATATCTCTGATTTGTACCCATATAGAGATGAGGAACCAGAGACTGGAACTGAGCAGCCAATGATCCAGTGGACAAAGCAGATGCCAGTTTCAGAGAAGCCACAAATGGAAAGCATACTGGATAAAAGGATTGGTAAGAAGACCAGAAGGAAGGAATATTTCGAATATTTGGTCAAGTGGAAAGGCCATCCAGTTAAAGATGCCAGCTGGGAGAATGAAGCAGAGATTCAGAAGCATGGACAGACCGTGCAAGAGCTCATGGACAGGAGCCCATGAAAATTTTCAAGCGAGGGAGTATGATGTAGGAGCATCGTCAACATCAAGCGAGCGTGAGGGAAAGCGCCACACATTTTGAGCATATGTTAAATTGTTTAAAAAAAAACTTTTGAAGAGTGGATGCGCCAAACTTAAATGTGATAGTTAAGGAGAGGCGTACTTATGCATTGTATAGGACCTTGAGCGATCCACTCTCGTCCATAGTAGGTAGAAGGAATTTATGTAAGTAGGTAGAATTGAATATTAGATTAGACAGTTTTAGAAGGAGTAGAGGGAAAACGGATAAAAACACCCTCATTGTGTGTGGTAATATAGTTAGAAGCATTGGAGCATAGAAGAGAAGTAGAGAGCTATGTAAGAACACCCATGTATTGATATTTGGATTAATAGAAAGAGTTTGATTCAAATTCATGGTTTTGTGTTTATTCTCTGTGTATTGATGCTGAGTGATATGCTCATGAATGTTTGCTTCCTGGTATACATTTGCTTTTATATGTTGTGTATGTGATTTCATGGTTTGAGTTTGAATTCTGGAAGGAAGAAGGAATGAGTTTCAATTGTTTCTCTGTCTGAGCAAGATTCCTACAAGGAGTGCAGTTGAATTGTCCGCAGGGAGTGCGTCGACAAGGAGTTCAGAGGGTTGTCTCTGAAAGCTCAGGAGAGGTAGCGGTTGTTCTCATTCCCTCAGAGTGCAGTAGGGCACAGGTGCCGTGCAAGGAGTGCGCAGGTGATCTAAAAATGAAGAAGACTTGAAAAAAACTTGAAAAATTATTGCAAGTGAAATGTTATGTGTTTAAAGCAACAGGATCAATTTGCAACACATAAAATTAAGGATTACTTATGTGAAATACACATAGACAACAGCATAAACAATGAACATCAGCACATAAACACAACAACTTGATAAAAAAGTTCACCCCTCTCTGGGCTACATCTCCTGGTCCAGCTTCCAATGGATCATTATTATTAAATTGCTCAAAGTGATAAAAAAAACATGCCTTACAATGCTCAAAATGACAAACCGACTGCTCCAATGGCTTCCCAGCGTCCCAAAACCCCTGTCTGGGCTCTTTCGGCACCTCAATCGATCGAAAAATGAAGAAGTTAGGCCTCCTGGAAGTCTCCCTCTT
>SNQJ01S0001197.1:135924-152645 GCA_010110895.2 Picea sitchensis
GAATTGTGATCAAGTGAATTTCAATTTGGGTGTTGCAAAAGACAAAACATTCAAACAGATCAAGCTCCAAATTGTGACTATTCTTTTTATTTTTTTACTTAATATTCAACAAACCTTTGAGATTGAGGTGGATACCTTAGACATGCCATGGGTATAGTGTTGATGTCGTACTAAAGACCCATATCATACTATTCCAAGACTTTTTCAAGCATATTTTTGAATCAATTAGTGTATGATTGAGAGGTGTACACATAGGTTTGAATCAATTAGTGTATGATTGAGAGGTGTACGGATAGGTTCAAATAGTGAAGCATTGATGACATCATTTGCTCTCAAAATAAACTAGCATACACAAATAACCATAAACTTCTTTAGTTTCTTCATGCTGAAAGCAATATTGTGAATGCACATCACATGAAGAAGATAACATATTTGCAATATTGTGATTAAGTACTAAAAAGGAAGTACAAACAAGGTTGCATGTTTTCCGTGAGGACCTTCAACAATCAAATTAACATTTGTTTTTGTACTGTTTCAATTATTTGGGTTCAATGTTTTCAAAGAACCTTATGCACATTGTTCATAATTCACAATTCACATGCATTTATGCAATCTTAAGAAATTTATGTTTGCTAAATGAAGAGTTTTGTGACTATATGTTGAAGGAGACAATTTTGTACATAGTGAGCACCATGTGTGTTCCTCATAAGAGATTACATACTACAAGTATTGCATGAGGTACACCATTCCAAAATATCACAACACTTTGGAGTGCAAAAAACCATTGCTAATTTGCATAGATATTAGATGGTAGCAAAGTTTGTGGGAAGTTGATGGAATAGATGGTAGCAAAGTTCGTGGAAGTTGCTAGAAGTTGATGAAATACACGGTAGCAAAGTTAGTGGGAAGTTGCTAGAAGTTGATGGAATAGATGGTAGCATAGTTCTAAGAAATTGCTAGTTGTTCACTCTATCTCATTTTGAAATTATCAAATGGAAAGTATATTCTACTTCTATTATCCATTATACCATAGAAGTTAGTTTTGATGGATTTAGTCAAAAGTTTATTTACATTTAGTAAGTTCAATGACTATGTTATGATAGTTATGGATCGTTTTATAATAATGATCATAATTCATCCTAGTTGAGAAATCTCTAATTTCTCAATCATTCAATTGAGAAATTGGATGATTTCTTAACTATTTTTGACCAGCCTAGTAAAAAAACAATATGAAAATTTTTAACTACTTTTAACAAGCAAACCATAGCAATATGAAAATTGAATAACACTAAACTCAAAATCAAAATCATCCCATTAAGAAATTAGAGATTTCTTGATTGCTTTTGACCAACTTGGTAAAAAACAATATGAAAATTCTTAACTACTTTGACCAGTAAACAATAGCAATATGAAAATTCAAAAACACTAAACTCAAACTCAAGACTAGCAGTGCCTAACTAGTGGTTTAAAGACAAAGCTAATAATTCATACCATAGTCATAGTCATCTCATAGCATATCTGCAAGATAGTTATTATGATTCTATGCACAATATGACATACACTTTACCTTTAAAGAAAAGATCATTAGTCCATTTGTCGATCCTATTACCAATAAAACGACATGGAAAAAAATCGTTGCACATGGAAAGACAATAAAGTTTCTAGAACATATCAAGAGATTTAAGATCAAATTTGAGAACATGTTTAGGTTGACCCTATCGCATGGATACTCATCCAATCCTTAACATCAATGTTGGAGGATGATAAAGAAGAATCTGCAGCATTTGTTCTTGATGGATTAGTTGTACAAATTAGTGCAGAAATGGAAGAAGATATGGTGCTTTAGTCCACAGAGCACACTTCCAACAGTTCAGTGGATGACGAGTATTGAAAGGGAAAGCGTATCAGATGCATGTTTAAGTTTTACCTTATTCAACTGAATGGTGGAAATGGCATCATGACTGAAAGTAGTTCCGAGAGGAAGGTGTTGACCATACAAAATCATTATCCAGGAGGCCCCATATCCCTTCCACAATACGATTCTATCCATCACTGGCATGTCGATTTTTCTGAGTCCCATTGATGGAGTTTGGTGTCATGGACGTTATTATTAGATCAAATCAAATAACAAACGCATTTGATAATGTGGAAGCCGTGGATTTTTATTTAATCTAATGGCAAATGTTTGTTAAACTCAGGTCAATGGGCAGCGCAATGTGTCTGAGAACGATCTACTGTGGCCGACCGAAGGTACGAGTCATCGAACCCAACGGCCATGCGCGCCACTTCTCCGCGCCTATGGCGATTCCTGACCTGCTCCATCTTTATCCCCATCACTGCGTCCACCACGTCTCCGGATCGATTCTCTCCCCGGACGTCGAGCTCCAAGGCGGCAATACGTACCTGCTATCGCCGATGCCCAGGCTCTTTCCCGGCTCCACCTCCTCCTCTCCGAATCGCCATTCCTGCTCCTGTTTTCTGCACAAGGAAGAAGAAGACAGCACAGCCATAGGACGCTGCCCTTCCATTTGGAAACCTAGAGATCCATTGAGAGTCCGGCGCGGTTCGAAAAGCGTCGCAAGATCAGCGCAGGAAAGGGATAAGAAACACAACGGCAGTAACAAAACCCTAAGGCGTGCGAGATCGTGGCAGCCGTCGTTAGACATGATTTCCGAAAACAATACGCTTCTGCGGACCAAGAATGAGCAGCCGGAGAAAAAATTGGAGAAAAAGACGGCCAAACCCCTCAAATATACGTTCAATCGCAGCGCATGGTAAGCATTTGTTTCTGTAATAGTCTAATTTTGTTGCACAGTAGAGGGCATTACGGGAATTGAATCAACCGAACTTGGGTTGGGTTTCTGTAGGAATGGGGGAAGGGAGTCGAATTTACACGTTATGATGCCGGCCGGCTTCATGTTCTAACGGAACAGAAGCAGCGATACGTCCCGTGAAATATAAATAGACGTCGTCGGTTCGAGTTCAGGGAAGGATGGAGGATGATACGTGGGATAAACAGTCACTTGTTTTCCATGGGAATCTGGCTATTTTGTTTTGTTACGATGAAACCAGGAGATTGCATAATCCAAATTTGCAATAAAACAACTTCATGAGGAAAAACCAATCCACTGAACAGTTATCCAGCAGCTTTTTATAATTGTAAAATGGAAACTTTCTTATAATGGTCAATTCCTTTTCCTTTCCTATTTCTTTGCTTTGCCATGATATGAATAATTCATTCCTTTGAATTTCGTTTTATCGTTTTGTTCACCTTCATACAAACAAAGGTAGGTTAATGAAATGAGGAATTTTAATTTAAATATTTAAAAAAAAAAATTTAATCTGTATGAAATCATAGTTTTTTGTTATTTATTTAAATTTTATTTCTGAATGTAAAAATGGATTCAAAGTGTTTTGAAAGAAAAACATAATCAATCACTCAAATATGCAAATACAACAATTTATGGTTGGATTTTGGGTAAACATCCCCTAAAAAGATCCACATAGAACGCTCATGAAATCACAAATTTTTGTTGTTTAAATTACATTTCCAATGCAAAAATAAATTCAGAGTGTGTTGAAAGAAAAACAGAATCAACCACTCAAATCTGCAAATACAACAATTTATGACTGGATTTCTAGTAAATATCTCCTAAAAAGAACCAAAACATATAACTTTTAGAACACAATATTTAAAAATTATTAATAATATTAATATAGATTTATTTGAATTTAATTTTATAATTATATAAATAGATTTGTTTTCTACTTGTACAATGAGATAAAATTAATTATTGTTTACTAAATATAAATTATTCATTTAATTGTATTTTTATTTTTATTTTATTATATTTATAGAAATATATCAAGTTAAAAGGAGAGTAGTTTTTGGTTTTATGTATGGAATTAAGGTTTCATGTTGTTAAAAAGTACATGACCCTACTAAAAATAGGGTCATGGATGACCACAAGGGATACTAGTTTTTTTAAGCTTTTTTGGTCATGGAGTAAAAACTTTAAAACTATTTCTAATTGGTTAAGAGCTTCTCTTCCTCAAATGTAAGAGGGTAATGACCCAAGACCTACAGGCATTTGGCATGAGTGAAAGTCTCTTCCCTTATGGACCATCAATGGTGTGGTTTTCGAATAATAATGATGAGTTAACTTGCATTCATAAATAAACTCTACTTACTAAGGGAGGCCCGCGTATTCTAAACTCTACTAGTCTATGGACAAAGGTAGTAGTGAAAAAATACATTGAACCAATTCTTGTGGAGATTTGGCTAAGAAGTCAACAAAAATCCATAAAAGGTGCCTCAGTGATTTGGAAAGAAATTACAAACGCCTTCCCGGTCATAGAAAAAGGATTAGCTTGGAAAATAGGTAACGACCAACGATTCAAACTTGGAAACGATCCTTGGCCAGGCACTGAAGGACAACATTTACTCTTAGATCAACTTATTCAACATTTGCACACATTGGGAATTGTTTCTTTAAACAATCTGGCTGATCCAAGACTCACCACTCTTTGGTCACAAGGTTGTAAGGAAGCTAACAGGTTGGGATTAAGCGAAGATGATACAATTGAACTGGAAAGATACATTTGTCAACCATGGTACAATGAAGTTTGCGAGTTTGAGGAGCACACGATAGAATTGTAGATTGCCAACCCAACAACCATGGACATAAAATTGCCTAAGGTGTGATGATATACATGGAGATAATGAGAGCCATAATACAGGGGAAGAAGAAAAGGGAAAAAGGAGAAAGGAGTCGACGGTGGAATTGTAGATCAGGGAAATTTTGAATACAAGATGTGAACCCAGTAGTCAATTTGTATATTGTAGAGGACCGGAGTAAATAATTTGAATGCATAATTTGTAACACGAAAGAGCGGACGATGTCAGACCCACACCTGTGTCCAGTTGTCAGTACTAAGAGGTAATTTAGTATTGAAAATAATATTTTAGATTCTGTTAAAAACTTCATGGGGATTATTATCCATAAACAATGGCAATCTCCACCACACCAGCCTTGCATTCCGTGTGTGAATTTGTATATCGCGGAACTTGAAGGACTATTTGGAGGACACAGAACAATAGAAGTGCAATGTCGAATCAACCAGTCCGCAGCTCCGCTTCTCAATTTGTATATTGCGTAATTTTGGGTGCTATTTGTAACACACGCAACAATGGAGGGCCAATTTTGAGCCCGCCCACCCGAGAACCCGTGATCAGAAATGTCGGTAGGTATGAAAAGGAATAGTTGTTGGTTCAATTATCCATGCGAGGATATAGATGGAACTGAAATTGGCCCCAACGCGGCAACCGTGGACATAAAATTAGCCAAGTATCGAAAGCAACAACAGTTGGTTGGATTTGTCATCTAATTGTATAGATGGAAATAAAGATATGCCAACCCGACAATGCTAGAGCTGCATATTTCATGAACCCGCCAAAAGGAGGATCCAAAACAGGTTGAGAAGGTATCCGCAGAGGAGGCGAGGCCCGGTCCTTCTAATTGTATTGCTCCGAACATTTGAATGCATAATCTGTAAGACGGAAGAGCGGACGATGTCCGGTAGTCAATTTGTATATTGCGGAGACTGCAATTCCAACTGTTTCGTACCTCTATCTCTAGTTGTCACTAATAAGTGCTAATTTAGTATTCTAAATAAATTTTTAGATACTTTTAGATACTTCATTGGGATTGACATCCGTAAACAATGGAAATCTGCACTCCACCATTTCTGCATTCCATGTGTCAATTTCTATATCGCGGAACTGGGAGTGTTGTTTGGAGGACACAGAACAATAGAAGTGCAATGTTGACTCAACCAGTCTGCATATTCGCTTGTCAATTTGTATATCGCAGAATTCTGGGTGCTATTTGTAGGCTACAGAACAATGGAGCGCCATTTTGAGCTCGCCTGCGTGCCCGAGAACCCGCAATCGAAAATGTCGCTAGGTACGGAATGCGGAATTTGTGCGTGCTTTATAGAATATCATGTCCATATTTTATAGTCCCATAATACATGGGAAGAAAATAAGGGAAAAAGGACGGAGGTGTTGGCAGTGGAATTGTATATAATATACGAGAACAAGAGAAGGGAAAAAGAACTAAGTATCTCACAGAAGAACATCAGGGTTCGCAAGCAGCGGCCCTGCAGCGACGGGCATAAAATTGGATAAGTATGGAAAGTAAGAGCGTTCGGTCAAATCCATCGTACGAGGATATAGATGAAGATGTTAAAGCATGAATTGCAAATGGCAAAGGTATCTTTTGTACCACTTTGTCCACTTGTCACTAGTAAGAGCATTGTTGATGTATATCAAGAAGGATGCGAAGTTGCTAGGGATGGAAAGCAACAACAGATACTTTGAACAAAGTCAATGTGTACGAGGAACTCGCGGTGAAATTGTAGATCACGAATCTTTTCAGTGCAAGATGTATATTGTGGAACGATAAGCAGCTGGGTTCGCAAGCGCCAGCCCCGCAGCAGAGGGCATAAAATTGACCAAGTATGGAAACGAACAAATCACTGACATTGTTTCGCTGCAACATGTATATGAAAAAACATGGGACATAGGTGTTGGGTACCGCGAACCCGAGGCCTGGTGCCCAGATAACTGGGCAAGTATTGGCCAAGACAAAGTTATGATATCTATTTCAATATTTTTCAAACTAGCATCTATCAATGAACAAAATTTTCATATTTATCTGAATAGTATTCATAGTAATATATATTAATGGATTGGTTGTTTCAAATGCAAATGATCTCCAAATCTACAAGATGCTTCTCGTCTTGCAAATTTCGCCGGAACCTCAAAATTTTTGACTGCAACATGTACATAGCGCAACAAGAAACATGAATTTGCATTGTGGTCTCAATGACATAAAATCATTATCATCTATTCATCTTGTATTCGTTGCAATGAAATCAGCAAACGTCGGCTCTCCATAAACATCAATATCTAAATTGAATTAAATGCAATAAAAATTTGGTGCGACTTTTAAGTAATTAAAGCATAAATTGCAGATTACGAAAGTTCTTAGGATGTAAGATGTATATGACAGAACAATGGACATAGTTGTTTAATACCACAAACCCAAACATAATTTCCTAAGCTTTGACGAAGAGGAAGTTTTTTTGTATTTATTCCAATACTACTGATATTAGTGTATATGCACGGATATTATCAAATAGAAGAAGCTGCAATATATCCAACAAACCTCACAAGAACATTGCGTCAACAGTTCAGCCGCCTTGTCGTTACTCATTATTAATTCTATTCACGGAACCCGAAGAATGGGAGCAACACGGGTCCTCCAATTTCTTTCTTTAAATACAGGGTCGCTGCCACATAAGTATGGCCTATGAAAAATTATTCTTACATGTAAAATGTAAACAAATAACAGGCCATGTTTTATTTAGATTGAAGTACCGAGCAGCAGAAACAAAACCTTGTGTTTCATGTTTAACCAAACAGGGGAAAAAGGTAGAAAATACAATTAAAACAAATACCAGAAATTGGAAAATACTGTTAAAAAATAAAATGAAATTATTCTATATTCAAATAAGGTGGGTTACAAAATACAACAGAGGCTATTTTCCACAACGATTCTGATTTTGCACGTCATCGACCAATTTAAAATTTGTACATTGATGAAGCTTCTTCACAAATTTTGTACTTAATCGGTGCTGCCAAGTACGTCTATCCCACTTTTTTGAATATCTTCTTTCTTCCAGATATTGCCTGCTTGCAATGCCTGTTTATTCAACATTCCATTCTTTGTCAAGTATTAATTTCCCTCTGTTGTCGAAAAGTTGGGGTTTAGGGTGCTTTGCTTGCAATGTTCCTGGCCCTTGAAATCCGAGGCAACTTAAAAATGCCATTCAGGTCTATTTCAAAGTGGAAGGAGTCGTTCTATGTCACAACAACTAAAGTAGCGGAAAATAATTCAAGTACATAGTGACTGGTATTCTCCCTATATTCGATAATCTGTTTGGTTGAGAAGCCTGCCTGAGGATTTGTATGTGGAGCTTCTTTTCTTTTTTACGGTAAATTGGAAGGAACGTCCAACCCAGATGCAAAAAGAAACTATGTTGAAGTACATAACTTCTTCGGGCAGTAGAGGTTTGGCAAGCGCATCAAATGCTGCAAAATGCACCAGAACAGGTCTGGCAAGTGTATCAAATGCTGCAGATGGCATCAAAATATATCTTTCTTCATAGCCATGGAGATATGGCAGCCCACAAAAAGGTCTGGAATGTTTAGAGGTGATGTGAAATATGTAGAGTCTGCAACTATATCAAGAGGAAACCGAACAAACTTTCACAAAGAACATAGCTTTCTGCCAAGTCGGCTACCAAACCCACATGCAGGTCATCATACTATGAAATAGAAACTTTTGCAGTGATAATATGTCGTTTTATCCACCCATACAGTTTCTGCTACCCGCCTCCGAGGTAGACAAATACTTGTGCAATCTGTACAACTCGATACGCTTGCCAAATCTGTGTTGTTGGAAGAAGCTATATACTTAAATGAAGAACTGTTTTTCACCCGACCTCAAAATCCATTACAATTCCCATCAATAAAACAAAGAAGTTCAACCAACAAATCTCCAGTCAGCATTTTCAACAAACCAAAGCATCGAACACAGGGAGAACACCAACCAGAACATACTTGTTTTGTTTTTTTCGTCCTCTTTGAGTTTCGCTTTGTATAACAGAGTTTTCTTTTTACTCAAATCTCACATCACATAAAACCAGGCTCTATTCTTTCATATTCTCGTCATTCACATCTCTAAGTTGCCTTACATGTGCATGACCAGGAACATTAGAATGAAGGCACCCTAAAGCGCAACTCTTTGATCATAGAGAGAAATGGAAATAAGTATTTAAAAGCAAGGCTAGATGGTCTGTCGTAGATTTTGTGTTGATTCGTTTTAATGACAGATGTTCTCAATATTTTCACTTGTTAATGCCAATCTTTTTGAATATGTATGCTCAATAGTGACTACCAGCACGTATTAAAATTCCCATATCCGAGCAGATTCTGAAATCTAACATCTAAGATATGCACAATATTAAAGAGGGACATGACATCAACGCCTCTGTGGGTGACACGTTCGTGAACTTTACCGAAGCTTTTAAGAAAACTAAAACTACACAAGCAAAAAATAAAATAAAAAGTATTTCGCAAATTCAAAATGCATGCAAAAAGAAATTACCAGATCCCATAATATTCGCCTGTCTATTCATTTTAATGGGAGATGTCCTCCAGTTATTAAATCCCATCATTTCAAAATGCACAATATTAAAGAGGGGACATGACATCAAGGTCTCTGTCGCCAACATGTTCGTGAACTATGCTGAAGCTTTGAACAAAACTAAACCTGCACAAGGAAAAAAAAAAAATTGCAAATTTAAAATGCAGGCAAAAACAAATTACCAGGTCCCTTAATATTTGGTTGTCTATTCATTTTAATTGGAGATGTCCTTGAGATTTCCAGCTATTAAAGCCCATCTTTTCAAACCTGTCTGCTCGGTTCTAAATTTTCAAAGCATATTTAATGTGTATTGGGAAGCGCAGAAGGTAGCGGGGATGGAGCCCTATGTAACAAACATTACTACTATTGTTCTGTTTCTGTTAACGAGCATATGTAAAACGTATGCAAAGAAAAGTAATTCGAGAATGATAATTGTTTTGCAAGATCCCTTGAAATTCAAATAGTCCACAAGCCCGATTTTCATTTTGTATATCGCAGAACTGTCCGTGCTATTTGTAGGACACTGAACAATAGGGACCGAACCTAGAGCCCGCCATCCCAAGAACCTGTGATCCAAAAAATGTTCACTATTTTTTTTGTGTGTTTTTTGTCCACCAGGGTTTGTAAAACGCACATAAAGTAAACTATTTCGACAATATTAACTTTTTTGCACATGACGGCCTTCAAATTCAAATAGTCTGCAAGTCCGATTGTCAATTTCTATATCACCGAAGTCTCTGATTGTCAATTTTCAGCTGCCTACCCTGACAACACGCGATGCAAAAACTGATTAAGTATGGGATGACGACTCTGTGCAGGCTGTATATATCTACTCTATAAAATTACATATTTCCTATGTTTAATCTATGTTGTCCAGGAAACCTATAATATGATAAATTTCAATGTTTTATGTCTAGGAGCCCTACTCTTAAAGAAAACTAATTTGTAAATGCTAATGTATACACCATAGTTCGATACAACCTATCCGCGAAGGCACGTCCATAATACTGGCTAAGTATGGAACCGAACTGCAGTCGGTCGGAATGATCACGAAACTCTCGCTGCTGATCGATTGTCAATTTATATATCGCGAAACTCTCCGATTGTCAATTTTCAGCCGCCTACCCCGTCAACCCACGATGCAAAAGCTGGCTAAGTATGGGATGATGGCTCCGCGGTCCAGGAAACCTATAATTTCATAAATTTCATTCTCTTCTGCCCAGGATTCTTTTAAAGAAAACTAATTCAGGAAAGCTAATGTATACACCGAACACGACCTGTCAAAGTTCGATAAAACCTATTCGCGAAGCCGCATCCATAAAGTGACCAACTATGCAACCGAATGGTGGTCTCTCGGAATGACCACATAAACGCGAAAAACTAGAGTCAAACGCATTTTACAACAAGAAAGTAAAAGGGAGAGAACAATTGTATCTCCCACACAACAAAAACCATTGTCATAACTATAAAAGCATAGTAACACAGAATCCATGTAAAAAGCATCGGCAACCATCAAATATATTTTGAGGCCAACAAAATTTGCGTCAACGTGTAACAGATGCAATTTACACTGCCTGCAATTCTTTAGTCTATTATTTTATCTTAATAGTATTCTATGCAAACTGCAGTGCAAAACAAAATGCGACCAAAGATCCAACCGCAGATGCAACATCCCAACATTTGCAAACCCTGGCCAAACAAGAACAAGCACCAAACAAGAACCCATCTAAGAAGCACTAAAAGGCCCAACTGCAGGCACAGGATCGGTACCCTGCATAGTCGAATCAAGCAACAATAAACAACATACAGCGAATAAATAAGAAAGCAACAACCACCCCCCCAGGAACGATGTTGTTCCAATCGTGATTGCAGAAACCCAAACATCCAAACTGCAACAACACGAATAGGCAAGCAAGAACAACGACAACATGCAAATAAGAAATCAGTGCCATGCAAAAAGCAAGCATGGACCACCGAACCAGCAACGCCGCTGGAGCATAAAAATTTAAAAAACAGAAGAAAATGTCTTGTAACAAGCCTGTTAAGTAACCATTCAACACTACCAAGCCTTTTAGGTAAACATTTAAGTCTATCACAAATGCACTGTAAACATTTAAGAAAAAAATTCAATGTGGCAGGACTCTGACGTATCCCAAAAAGAAAAATTATATTTTTTGTAACAATAGTTCGAACACCACAGAATGTTTTGGAAATCCAAACTTTGGATATGCCACCATATCTAACATTGCCATAAATTTACCTAGCATAAAATGCTAAACCAAACATTCGAATTAATGCTAGCATTAATCCACCATCGACGAATGCATAACAAAATATATGATTCAAAAAAGACCATATACGATCAAATACTTTGGATATGCCAACATATATAACATTGTAAATAGCGAAGCCGACAATAATACCTCCAATCCCTTGTCCAATCATATCATGACAAATATAATACTTTTTTTTATATAAAAATTGACGTTTTCAGTTCCCTTGTTCCAACAATAGATAATATGGAAATATTTGTGGTCAAAGGACAGACTAATATGAAGTCAACGATTTATCGATCACTATAGTCCCTCTACGCCTACAACAGGGACTAATAATATGAACATCATTGAGCTTTTAAAATACGAGTATATATTTATCAATCATGATTAATATCAATTAACTAAACAAACCCTTTTTGATTTATTTTTTTTGGGATATTAATGATATAATTGAGAAAATATAAATCATTTCTCATCTCATTTGTTTTTACCTTATCAATATAATCAATGCACACAAATTAAGAAGATGAAAACAAAAAAGGAAAATAAATATAATTATATAATTAATGCACACAAATTGGGAAGATGAAAACACACACACAAAAAAAGGAAATATAATTTGTTGTGATTGTTGGATGGTCATTCTAATGGGTTATTAAATTTTCCCTCACATCAATGTGCTTGCACCAAACTAAGTTGTGTACATACATATCTGACCATAAGCATGCCAACAATTTTGATAGTATAATGACCATAATATTGAAATTTATGTGACAATGTATAAGCATGTCCATAACATAATTAATCTCATCACTCTACGTGCCAGAGTTGCCACTATAATGAGGTAAACATATATAGATGGGATAAACAATTTTTTTCCCCTAGGGAGAAAACTTTGTTTATTCCTAGACCATTGTTTCATTTTTTAACGAGTTTGACACAGAAACGGGAACTATGCTCGTAAGCTTTGTTTCAGTTTTTAATGAGCTTGCTACAGAGACGTGAAAACTATCCTTAGATAGTTTCATTTTTTAATGAGCTTGAAAGCAGAAAACTATGCTCAAAGCTGGTTTCATTGTTTAATGAGCTTGAAATCAGAAAGTCATGCTCAAAGACCTCTGTTTCATTTTTTAACGAGGTTACCTCAGAGACGGAAAAAATATCCTTGGCTCTCTTCTTGATCATGGATTCCAAGAGGACAATGCTCCGGAAGGACACCATGTTAAGGGACAAAACTCGGTCATGGCTTCCAAGAGGTCTTCACTGGAAGGAAGAAACACACTCTGGAAGGACACCATGTCGAGGGTCGCGACATGAGTAAAGAGATCATGCTCTAACAACCCTATCGAAGAGATCACCATGTCAACTAATGGATCTAAGTCATGAGAAGTTGAAGCCATAGGCGACAACGTCACATAATTGACCTATGGCGGGGGTGATACCATCTGCATATAAGAACCATTCAAGGGGGCAATCCAGGCAGGGTCAACGAATGAAAGTTAATCAACAATCACAACCCATCCATCGTGAGGGAAAGATATCACACAAAAAAGAGTAGACACAATAGCTTTCATGGCATAGACATAATCTCGCCCAAGGAGTAAAGCAAAATCCAAGGGGTCTTGGATGAACATGACATCAATAAAGACAATTTTCCCTTCCAAAGTTACAGGAAACTGAGGAAGGGTCCCTAAAGGTTGATTGGTTCTTCTGTTAAAAGCTAACAAATTATGCATAACTAGGTCAAGCTAAGGACAACCCAAAGCTTGCCAAGCAAAAGAGGACAAAATGATAACTGACGCACCTTCATCTATCAACGTCTGAGGAACGTCCCAACCACAAACTTACACTGTAATCTAGAAAGGAATGTGAGAGGGAAGACGAGGTCAGTTTAGCACACCCCAATTAAAAAGGATGGCCTCATTACTTGGAGGGGGTTTCACAGGAGAAGGAGGAATACCCCTCGACATGACAGAGTCCGTATCAACGAGAAAAACATGGGTAGTATCGGGTTTACTCTCTAGCGGGAGAGTAGGATCGAATGATGACGAGATCAGATCAACCACGTGGGTTGCATTCTCCAAGGGGAGAATGGGGTCGACAGGTGGAAACGGTTCGACCACTTGGGTGACACTCTCTAACGGGAGAGTGGGATCGACCGAGGATGGGATCGGATCGACCGCTTTAGTTTCACTCTCTAAGGGGAGAGCGGGATTGACCGAGGATGGTATCGTATCAACCACTTTGTCAACTGGTTCAATTAAGGACGTGACCAGATTGATGACATGATCATTCAGATTGACCAGCGACGGGTCTAGAGTGATCATTCCATCAACTACAAGGGGGTTGAGAGAAAACTTACGATAACCGGCTGGAAGTTGAGGCTGTGAAATAGTCATGTCTATCAGTAATTTTGAGGCTTTGTCCATACGAGGGAAAAGGTAAGTTAGATGACTCCTTTTTCATAACATACATAGGAATGTGACTCTACTTTTCTTCTTCCCAAAGGTATCTTGACTAGTTGACAGGAGGTCATCAGCATGTTGTTCATAGGCTGACGACATGGGTTGGTCAGGGTGTGTAGACCATACTTCTATAACCTTGGGTATACCAGGGCAATCCTTAAGAAGTTGGCTACCCTTACAAAGCCTGTAAGGGTACTTGGGCTTACGGGTTGTTTGGGTGATCTTGACATCATCAACACTCTCAGTACGATTAAAAATAACTGGTTGTTTTCCAACATTTTGACAATGGTTGGAAGTTTGGATCCTTGCTTATTTTTCTTCTTCTTCTTATCCACCAAGTTACTAGCTTGAGATCTTTCACTCGACAAAGAAGATGAAATGGAAGAAGACCTTGCAAGTGAATAAGGAAAATAATATCTTATTGGTGAAGACGAAGAAAGATCAAAATGAGGTTAATGTTCTTGGGGGGAAGTACTTACAACCAAAGAACTTACTACATTCGAGATTACCTGAGTAGAAAACAACCATACTGATAATCCAATTGTGAGACCCGGAAGGCTCAAAGTAGTGATGTGAGGAGGCCCAATGTTTCCATAAGAAGGAAAAACAAAAGGTTCCCCTGTAGCAGGGGTTCCTTCATTGGTCATTTCGGGAACTGACACTATTAAAACAAAGATCCAACCTAGAGTCTTCTAGGGAAAACAAACAACACGCGCTAAAAATCTAGTAAGCAAGAAAGCAAACAAAACCTTCTCGCAATGAGCTCACTAGTTGGTGATGAAATCCAACGTTGCGGGAACAAAGTAAGAAGGGGATGAGATAGAGTGGGTGGAAAAGTTATGTTGATGACCTACTTAACGGACTTACACCCTAGTGCAAGCTCCCACATATAATCATGGGTATACCCTCCAAGGAGCCCGAGTGAGTTTGGCCAATGTCGATTCCAGGTACCGTGAAGACTTGCCCCTCCACAATCACCTTGTGTAAAGACCCTAAATAGATAGGCCACTAAGGTTACCAATCACTACTGTGATGCCTGGGGAAATAGTTGACAGTCTGATCCACATGTAAGGGCAGGGTATCTAGCCCGAAATCAACTTGAAAGGCTTCCACTCATCATTATGGGTATACCTCTCAAACGACCCCCATAATACGCGCAACCTCTACACCAAGACCAACAAAGCATGGTGAGTAACTCTGCGAGTCTCAATGCAACTTCGTGATTGACCCTTTTGTTAGAAGGGCTTCCCAGGTGTAATAAGTGGATTTAACCGCTCCCTAAATCAAGATTCTATGTTTGTTTGCAACTTTGGAAAGTTATCTTTCACACCTATTCCAAAGCCCTACAACTAATCTAATGTAGGTTTGCTACCAAAAAGTATAAAAAATGTCTAATTAGTTTTTATAAGCGCTTTATTTTATGGTTGTTGTTACTTAATAGGAAAATGGCATGAACAATATGGTGTTTTGACCGACTCGAAAGTTATGAAAAGAGATGAAGATGCAATCTTTTCATTTCGATCAAAGCTATGCTATGAGAAGGAGAAAACATTTATCATTCCCAGAAGCACAATGTCCCAAAATCTTAAAACTCATCAATATCAATATTCTCAAGAAATGAGCAAAAATGACTGTACACCAATGCACGAGAATCATGCAATTCAAAAAATGCCAAGAATCATGCAATTCTGCTACTTCAAATACAAGGATGCCCCCAATCTAATATAAAGCAAGAAATTACATCTTTTGTTTCAAAAATTTCACTAAAAGCAATAATGAACTTTCTTAAAACAAAGAAACCCAAACTAAATGTTTTCTTTTAAAGCGAACTATTCAGAAGAAATATGATCTTTCCCTAAACAATCCTAAAGAAAACACACGTTTTGTAATTGAAAGACACTCAAAGCAAGAGACTAATCCTTCAAAACTAAACAAAGCAAAGATGGCTAAAAGAAATTCAAAGATTGTCAAGCAGACTGTAAACAGATCAATATAGGCTCCAAACGTTCAATCCACTTGATCAAAGAAAAACTGAGCATCAAAAGATAGGAAAGCCTAATTCCAAACAAAAATTTCAAATGGGTTCATAGCCTAGCTATAGGGTGCAGTGCAAAAATCATCGGAGTTCGCAGGTTGGACACAGGTAGGGTGCAAACATGTCACACTGGATTACACAGTAGGGTGCGAAAATGAGGGGTTTTCACAGGCTGTAGACCAGTACATTGCAAGACTGCTTGAAATCAAAGAGAATTTGGAAAAGGACAAAAGAGTCTAATAAGTGAACTTTCAAATCTAGAGAGTTTGAGTGGATCTCCCACAGACTCAGAGACCAAAAATCAAGCAATCAAAGCAAGGGAAACTAGACTAACTAGGAAATAATCCGTTCCGTAGTATGGTCACCAATTTTGTTATTGGATAAATCAGTAGGTGCGAACACTAACTGATCTCCCTAGATCCACCTATATCTAGAACAAAATAGGATAGGACATGACGCTTTCCTTAAGTTTTAGATATTGAATTTACTAACTAAAGAGGGATAGGTGACATACCGTTTAAACACCGCTTCCTCTCGCCATCGCCATCCTAGATCTGTTCCAACGCTCATACAATGATGAAATTGCAAAAGAACACAACCAAGCGAAGTGATAGTAATAGCATAAACTCAATATAAACCTATGTATGTGATCAAGGAATCATACAATAAA
>SNQJ01S0001197.1:152655-169402 GCA_010110895.2 Picea sitchensis
ATTTTGTTTGCTTGGGTGTGATTAATCTATTAGTATTTGCACATTAAAACCATTATAATATTAAGATATATAGAATGTCATAGATAAAGAGAATGCGTTAAAATCAAAATCATGTAATAAAATTTAAATAGAAATATGAGGAACATATGAGGTTGGAGAAAGAAACTATTAATACTCGAAAGAGAGAAACAAAGTATAACCGACCATATAATATCATATATCTAAACTTAAAGGTTTGAATGGTTTTCCAAATCAACTTCCCTTTTTAATCTGATCAATGTGAAAACATGAGAAAACTAACACATGTGGGTAAAAGAAAAGATATAAAAAGACGTATTGAGATTCATCACTATGTACTCTATCTATTGTTTATTATAAGGATATTATACATATCAATGATGATTTAAAGTTTTAATGTTTCCACCTATGATTGAAACCAACGTAAATCCATCTTAATTATGAATATATCATGAGTCGAGAAGGATCAAATCCCTCTAGATGCAAATCTTTGATAAATCTGAAGTTAAGATGGATATTTAAAAATATAATCTTCTACATTGTCACATTCATCCATTTAAGATGTAAAACTTAATATAACTTTGAAACAAAATAAATGAATAAAAACTATATCTCCATACTGAATAAATACAAAATGTACAAATAAATTTGAACTAATTTAGTGATTTGGCATTTGCTACCGCCAAAATAATCACTAACCAATCTGCTCGTGCTAGCATAGCAATAGATGCATAAATTTAGCTTCTATCTTGCTAGTTTCAATGATTTATTTGGCCAAAAAAAAATGTCTCGATTACTAACTAGTATGCCCATGCTACTAGAACAACAAACCATTGAATTCAGATTTTTATTCTTCTAATACAAGTGATTTCTTTGGTGGGAGATCCCTAGAATGTTTAGCAACACTACACTAGTAGCGATGGTGACCATTGCCAAAAGTTTCATCATTTTTTAACTTCTTTCCATCGAGAGAGGAAAAGAAACTAGTCGTTAGAGATAAGCTTTCTTAAATAAAAACTTCGAATGGGTGCTTGCTCATTCCCATCCCTCCTCTTCCTTAATACTTCTGTGCTCTGTGTATGGGGAAGCACTTCCCATGTCCTACCATGTGATGTCAGTGTACCTTCATGTGTCTTTGTTTAGAGTTTTTCATATTGTTTATGTTGTGTTGTTGGTGTAGAGGATTGAAGAGGAGTCATGAAATCACTTGGTTTATTTGAATTTCTCTTCTCAAGCACCCATGCTAGACCCAATTGACAAATTGTGTGTGTGAAGATGAAACAGTATTAATATTTTCAAATATAATAATGTATTTGCACATTTTTACCCTTTCAACTTGCATTTTTTATTCTTAATTTTCCTTTCCACTGACTTAATTGTTACATGTACTTTATAAAATATACATACAAAACATGTTATATAATAACTTTTTTTTCCAACATCTTGTAGGGAAATTCTAGAGCACTTCATTTTTGTGGATGTTATTCCAAGGAATCAACCATGTAACCTCTTGCATGAAGTTCAACACACTCAACCATTTAAGCTAGCCCATTGAACTATATGGTATTATAATAATGATATTTATTTGTATAATTTAATTGCTTTCAAAAAATTAATACAATGATATGATTAATCACATATTTATATTTATATTTATATTCAAGATGATTATGTGGCTTGTAGACTAGAATATGTATCCACAATACTTCTAAGAAACAAATAAGTGATTACAATAATTAATAAGCTAATTAAATATAATTTAGTTTAATGGAATAATTGGTGTTCGAGGATTCACCTTTTAAGTCATTCCTTTGGGGATCATTTTGACTTATAATGTTTAAGTTGCAATTTATTTTTTTAATTGATCTCAAAGGTGTAAAAGAGATCTTAAGATATTTTGGGCTAACATCATTCCTAGAAAGTTAAAGAATAGAGCAAGATTGATATAAACTTCTGCAACTCCTACGCCATCAAACTTTATGTTTCCTATCAAGTATTCAAAGATGTCTATGCCACTCATTATTGCACTTAGGTTTTCTCAATTGCAAATATAATTTATGGCATTAAGCACTTCACTGATGGAAAAATTGAAGGTATTGAAGGATAAATGATTAACTCCTACCTGTGATATATAATGAAAACATTGTAATATGTGAATGAAGTACAATGTGCATAAAATCCTATGTTTGAGGAAATGATGAATACAAAAGAGAGATGTTAGGGTTGGAGATCAATAGAGAGATCTATGGATATATTGTGGAGATAGTTATGCATATGGTTGAACTAAATATCTAATTATGGCATGGTTGTTATAGTCATCTATTGTTATATAAAGGGACCAATTGTACAATAGAAACACATAAAATATCAATATGATTAGATATAAATTTATCTTCAAAGGTTTATTTAGTGTAAACTTCGAGTGTCCCTTGCTTGATATACGTTTCAGTGTATTTGTTGTTGAATTGTATTTCCAACATTTGGTATTAGAGCTACTGTGTCTATGGTGATGATTTTGCAATGAGAATTATGAACATATGATCGTGATGGGACTATTGAAGAAGAGATACAATGAAGAAGAAAGAACCAATGATGGAAATGTACACAATCTAATGAGAATATATCATTGAACGGGAAATTCATTGTTTTTGGTGTGATTGTTAGTAAAATTATGATTTCTCTTTCATTATTTATCTGTTTTTAATTATTTTAGTTGTGTTGGAAAGTAGATTCAGAGGAGAACCAAAGAGAATTTTTATATTTTCAAAATTCATTTTTGTTGTTTAAATATTTATCCCCTAAAAATGTAATCACGAGATATGCAGGCATTAAAATGCAGATTGCATCCATTGTACACAACCAAATTAAGCATGCAATTTAGCACTCGAAAGGTCTTTTAAAGTTCTATCAAACTCCTCTCAAATTTGATTGAAAAAAAATCAACTCTGAAGGAGAAAATCTTGCTAAATAATCCTCCCAAAATGAAAAAATGAATGTTGCAAGTGAAAAATGTGTTTTCCTCATTGTTTTATTTTTAATTTTTAAAGAGACTAAAAAATTATATTATATAAACAACTTTGCCAAGGAAAACAAAAAAATCCAGCAGTTCTATTACAAAATTTTGGCTTATAGCCAATATTTCTTCGACTGATAATAAGCTATAAAACATACATATTACCCGGATAAAATTCCATGTTGTCTGACAACAAAATTTCTTAAGAAACTGCCCCAACAAAAGACCAATTTTGAAGTACAACAATTGATAAATTATTCATAGTTTGGGACCTCCTATGCTCCACTTTGAAGTGGATATTCTTCTTCTACTTCCATTGGTGCAACAGCAATACCCCCCTAACCATCCTCTGTATTTCCATGGAAAGAAGTTGTTGACACTCAATTGTTGGAAATGAATTGAGTATGTTGTGGCATGACCAATGCTCTCATAAACTGGCACTTTGTTTCCAAGCTCTCAATGCATTGGGTGAAGGATTTTTCGAGGTTTCCCACTTTGACTAATAACTGGTGAAGGGAAGAATGATTTTATTTAGATATTTCCTCATGGCGTCAGAGGATTTGTTTAATTTCCCTCCAAGAAGGCTCTATGTTGATACTAGACAAGACAATACTACAACCAATATAACCAAACCCCAAGCCACAAATTTCTTTATTGTCAAAGTTAGTCAAAATAGAGGCAGGGAAGATTTTAATACCAACAACCCACATACAGTTCACTTCCCTGGTTCCAAAATTTAAAATAGTTGTACATGTATTGTTTCCATAATTTTTAATCCCGTAAACACACCCATTACCATAAAAGCAAACATATTTGCAAAGACCCAAAGTGAACCCTATGCCAAGAGAAATAAGTCCATATTGAGCTTCAGATACCAGTGCAAAAACACTATAATACTCCAGCCATGGATTGTCTTTCTTAATAACCAAATTATACAAACCAAATAGAAAGAACCAACTTGAATTATAGTCCCACTTGTCGGCTTCTAACACGCTATGCAGAGTGCTAACAAGAAAATTTTAAAAAAATTCCAGATTGTCAGTCCCTAAATAAAAATCTGAGTTCAAGAAGGAGAACCTAGAGAGGAAAGGGAAGTTTACATTTGCAAAGCTCATAGACACAAAGTCCAAAAAACTTAACTGAACTCCTATAGAATTCAAAACAATAACACCACAAGCTCCTCACCACAAGTAATTTTTACTCCCAAACCCCGAAATGACAGAACCAGAGGGCATAAGATAGCTAGAAATATTATACTTCCCACCATCAACTAACTCTCCTTCCCGATTGTTAACAGGTGTAAGTAAATAATGGTCTAGAATAACATTCCCAAAACCAAAACCATATCCACAAAAATTAAACCCCATGATAAATGGAGGGTACACAAGTTCAGGACTCCAAACAACAAATTCTCATAATCTAAAGAGAGAGAAATTGGAAGGAAGAAACATGAAGACCAGAGGGAATTTGGACGACAAAAGGTTGTTTCTCAACATCGAACATTGATCATCCAAAACCCACACCAACATGCTCCACTTCTCCCTCGACGCACCACATTGCGACAAGGAATGAAATTCATGAGTGTAACCAAGTTTCGATAAAACCAATGCATGTACAAGCCAACTTGAATGAGAGCATTAACTATGGCTTGGAGATAATGTACAGGACAGGTCAATCACATGGTCGAACCAACATGCACAATGCCACCTGTCCCATGAATTAAATGAACCCATCAAGAAATATTGCAATATCCCCTATAGAGATAGGCAAGGATATTAGTATTTTTAATGTGCAAACTTGGATGTTTTGGTGTGTACTTCTATCAAATAGTTTGTATTCATATGTTTCTTTATGCAAGGTTTTTATTTAAGACTTCCCACAAACAGTTTGCATGCATTAAAATAACTTTCGTCAAGCACATCACATATAACCCAAGTACACCAATAATGGAAGGAACAAAATTGGCATATTTTTATTATAAATGGAGTATGAAAATACAATAGAAAAATACCACCAATGGCTGCTATAGTAGCTGCAACAAACACTACAAAACTCAGCAAAAAAAAAAACTTAGAATAATTCCAATGAGATGATGCCAACCACTTTAGGGCTCCCCTAGCCCAAAAAATATTCTCCAAGTTGTTCAATCTAGCCTCCAAGAGAACCCACAACCCTGATCAATCCACCCACGACCTGCAATGCCCTCATGGATCCTCCTACAGCCCTCGCGACCCTTCCAAAACCCCCTACATCCTTGTCTCTACCCGCAGATCTACAAAACAGAAGGGGACGACCTAGAAGGGAACCCTATGACCTCCCCTCGTTCCTCAGTCTGCAAATAATAGAGGGTTGAACATTTTAGAAACCCCATGAAGCTTCCAAGTTCCCCCAAACCCTCAATAAGGAGCTGTGGCCTCCTCATAGTCTCACGACCTAAAAAAATGAATAAGTTTGGGCCTTCAATGATTCATATTTTGTGAGAAAAATGAAATGAACACAGATTATTATTATTCTTAACATAGAAACATAGAGATACAATAATAGAGATATAGTAAAACTAGTTTCTATTCAATAAGAAAATGTGTTGCAGCTGTAAAATGCAGCGAAAAACAAGCTTGCTATAATGGTGGCGACTTATCTCTGAGAAGAGATGTGACGGTTGCGCTCATTCGCAAGAATATGGTTACAATGAGGCTCTATAATCCTTTTTACAATAAATAGGAATGGAAAAACCCTTGACATACAAAGACATAACCCTAGGAGTTGAAGCGCCAAAAGTCATGTGGGCCCTGTTGGGGTAAGTTATTACATCAACTTCACATGGTCATAACTTTTGCATACGATATTTTTTTTAGGCGCACGATAGCCCGTTGGAAAGGTATATTTGAGGAATACACATGTTGCGATTATAATCTGACTCCATATATAGTTTGACTATGGCGAGCCCTAAAAGCGTTGTTTAGGGCCTCAAAACGGCCCTGGTAGTCGGGGACCCGAAAACTAGGAAAAAACTGCCAAACTGGAAAACTACCAAAATGAGCCAGTTGGAATAGGTGGGAGCCCACCGAAATCCATCTAGATCTATCATCCGCCATTAGGAAGCAATGGTCTCCAATGTGTTGATTTTCCCCATCAAATGAGGAAATTTCTATTGAATTTAGCCCCAGGTGAGCCACTTGCCTTGGTGTAGGAGTTTCCCTGATTTGACAACTCGATAAAGCTTGATCCTTTGTTGGCGAGTTCCCTTGACTTGTGTGTCCACAATATGATCAATGCATTCCTGTTGCATGCATTCAGGGTTGAGATCTATTGGTGTCAATTGTTATGCTGTCTTTGAGGTGTCCAATAATGGTGAGAAATATGGTCAAAGGAGATCCACGTTGAACACTGGGTTCAGACCAAGGAAAGGGGGAATATTGAGCTCAAAATCATTGTCCCCCACAACCTTGGTGATGGTGTAAGATCCATAACGAAGTGGGCGAAGCTTCTAATGGGGACCTGTAAGGCATTCTTTCTGGAAGTGCAACCAAACTTTGTCTCCCACCTGAAACTTATGTGGCACCCGATGTTGATCATGGCGTTGCTTGTACTTGGAATTGGACTTTTGTAATGAACCTATTGGCGGATATGATGGATCTTCTCAATGAAATGGGAGGATTTTGCAGCTTCAGTTGGAGCAGGTGATGAGTCAACTAGGGTGGTCGCAAGAGGTAGTGCAACATCCATGGGACCCAATGGTTGGAATCCCAACCCGACTTGAAAGGGGTTGTGGTCGGTTGAGCTATGTATGGATCGGTTGTAGCTATTTTGAACATAGGTAAGACTCTCATCCCGTATGTGTGGGTGCTTGGAATTGTACATCCGAAGGATATGCACAATCATACGATTGACGACCTTAGTTTGTCCATCTATCTATGGGTGGAAAGCAGTGGATTTGGTGAGATTGGTGTTCAACAGTGACAAGAGGATCAACTAGAATGTTTTGAGGAACCAGCTATCCTGATCTGAGAAAATGGTTTGTGGGATTCCAAAATATACCCATACTTGTTCAAAGAAGAGCTTGGCAATGGCTTTTGTTGTGATGATATTCTTGCAGGCGACCAAAATCATCATCTTGGAAAAGTGATCAACCACCACAAAAACACAGTCATTTACCCTCTTAGTGGACGAAAGGCCTGACATGTAGTCCATTGATATGGATTCCCACGGTCTATCAAGAGTAGGTAGGGGGGTGTACATGCCTTGTTTCTTAGTGGTCGGTTTGGAAATAGCGCAGGCAGTACAAAACCTGATATACTTGTTGACATCATGTCGAAGTTTCAACCAGTAGAAATGTTTCTGCAACACTTCCACTGTCTTTTAGAAATTGAAGTGTCCTGCCACCCAACTATAGTGGCCTTCCCAAATCATCTTCTCTCACTCACTTGATGGAACACAAAGATGGCCCAGACGACACAATAACCCGTCCTAAATATGGAAATTAGCGACAACTGAGTTGGCGCCCAACATTTGGTATGTGGTAGTGAAGTCAGGGTCTGTCTCATAGAGGTGGGGCCATCTAGAGGTCTCGTGGTTATAAAAGTCTAGAACCATGGTGAGTGTCATGACTGGAGATCGTCTGAAGCAATCAATGACTCGGTTGGTACCACCTATTTTATACTTGATGTTGAAGTGGAACTACTGCAAGTATGTAGACCACTTCTGATGGCGGTCATTCTGTAATTTGCCTTGTGTCTACATGAACTGCAGTGGCTTATGATTTGTGTGGATGACTATCTCCTTCCCAAGAATGTAACATATCCACTGACATTAGGATTTCACAATGGAGTATATTTCTTTGTCATAAGTAAGGTACTTACGGACAACATCTGATAGTGTCTCACTATGATAGTCCACAGGGTGGTCGTGTTGAGTGAGAACTTCATCCACAAAATAGTCATAAGGATTTATCTTGATCTCAAAGGGTTGTTGTGGGTCCGATAATGAAATTACATGGGATAAGAACAAGTGCTGCTTTAAATAATCAAAATCTTTTTGTTGGGACATGTCCCACACAAATTTTTCCTTACCACCACCCCTGGTTACTTGGCTGAGGGCCCATGCAATATGGGAGAATCCCAACACAAACCTGTGATAGAAATTGGTAAGGCCTAAGAATATCCAAAGCTCAATGAGTGTGGTCGGGACTGGCCATTCACAGATGACCTGGATCTTGGCTAGATCCACATGCACACCATTCTAATCCATGGTGTAGCCTAGGTATTGGACCATGTCCATGTCGAAGGAGAATTTTTCCAAATTGGCATATAGATTGTGCTACTGCAGGGTATGATGAACCTGTTGAATATGTTTCAAGTGTTCCGCCCAAGTCTTGTTGTAGATGAGGATGCCATCCAGATACACCACTACAAAATTATTGGTGAAAGGTTGCAAGATATCGTCCATCATCCTCATGAAAGGTGTTGGAGAATTTTTCAAACTAAAGGGAATGACCAACCATTCAAAAAGACCTTCCTTTGACTTGAAGACGGTCTTCCATACATCTGTCTGTTCTATTGGGACCTGGTGGTAGCCAGACTCCATATCAATCTTACTGAACTATTTGTCTCCCTTGAGTTGATCAAGGATATCGTCGATTAGGGAATCGAGTACCGGTTCCAGACTGTGATTTTATTTAGGGCTTGATAATCAATGCAAAGTTTCCAGGTCCCTTCTTTCTTCTGCACCAACATGATTGGGCTCCCATAAGGATATGAGATGGGACGGATGTGCCCATTGTGGAGTAGTTCTTGGATCTATCGCTTGATCTCCTCATTCTCTAACAGAGAGCGGTAGTAGACTGGCCCATTGGGAAGCGATGCACCGAGGGTCAGATCGATGGGATGCTTGACCTGACAGTGCAGAGGTACCATAGTAGGTGAGGAGAATATATCTTTGTATTATTTCTCGACTTTGTCCACTTGATTTTGTTTTGTGGAGAGGTCGGTCAGGGAGGCCCTGGATGTGTCTGCAATCTTTCACTCTCTCTGAGAGCGAATCATGAAGAAGAAAAACTTCTCGGTTTGAGAGATGACCTTCCTACATTTCTTGGAAGAGATCAAGGAAATAACACTAGGTAGAACTACCTCAGGTATCCTGTACAATTTCCTATTCAAAGTAATAATGACACTACGAGACTTAGACTCTTATACTGCATGAAGTTTCCATAAATAAGGTTGGCCCAAAATAAAATTACGAACTTCGAGAGGAGAAACATAACACAATACCTCATCTTTGAAGGGCTTGATGTCATATGACAGAAGACACTATTGGTTGACGCAGAGATCGCTTCCTTGGCAGAGCCATGCAATGGTGTAGGGTTGGGGGTGCGGCGTTGTCGGCATGGGTAGCTACTTGACAACCTATGCTGAGATGAAATTCTTTTGGCTACCACTATCAACGATAAAGTGAAGTGGTGTGCCTTTTACCCACATCTATGAATGAAAGAGGCGCTCTCCTTCTTCTAGCTCGTCTAGTTCACTGAGATGGACCTTGGTGGTAGTTGTTATCACTCTAGGTTCCCTTCTAGGTTGTAGCTCAAAGAAGCCTAGTAACTTAACTAATATCTCAATAGTGTATAATATTCTCTTAATTGGATCAATTCAAATGACTACATCAGACCTGCTCTCTCAAGACATGCATAAACATAACCAAATGACAAGGCTTTTAACTATCACTGTTCAGAGGGTTTGTAACTTAAGCAAATGTATGGAGAATTCTTACTATGCCAATAGAATCACACATAAATATATATGAATGGCCAGTCACAATGAGTAAATGATATTTTCAATTCAACTCATCAAAGAAAAGATAGGATAACAACTATTAGGCTTTAAACAAATAGAATAGACATGAATTAAACATCCATGTGCAAATATAGAATAGACAGGAAAATGTGAATCTGAACAAATAATTGCAAAAGAAACTTGTATTAATTGGTATGCAAATGAGAATCTTAAGTACAGAGTGTGAAAAAGTCTCCAAAGTTGAACCCTTGGTTCATCAAAAGTTGGTGGCTTTATAGCCCTTACATCAGATATCTAGATCCTAGAATTCTAGATCAAATTTACTAAAAATAGAAAGTCAACAACTAACACAAGAAAATAGGAAAGGATCCTATAAAATAGGTCAATTCCTTATCTTCGATGATCTTCATATCCTTATAATCTTCGACAGCTGCAAGAAAACTTCAATGTTGATGGATAAGGCGAAATTGTCGTCTTTAGTAAAACAATTTTTTCCCAAAAATTGAAAACAAATTTTATCTTCTCATCCTTGTTGGCACCTTGAAAGCTAGAACAAACTCCTAAAACTAACTCCCTTAATTATTATCCATCATCACAAACTATCCTCGAGGTATCTGGGTGCAACAATCTTGGACCTGTGCAAAAATAGTGTCTGTCTTCCTTGTCAGTGCTTTCAGTAGCTAAGAGAGGCAAAATCTAAGCCTGTTAACCACCGAAAGTTGTTCTTTCAGTGGCTAATGAACAGTTGAAATGTTCACCTAAGCCACCGAAAGTCCCGTCTTAGTGAAAAAATGACAAAATTGCAAAATACCTTTATCTTAGCTTTAAAACACTTTAGGGTTGATCTTCTGAAGCCTCTGCATCTTGAGTGGGTTCTAGAATGGTTGTAGGATTGTTGGTTGCCTCTGGTTCATTCAAATGGATGGTTGCATTTGCTAGGGTTTCAAGATCAATAGGTTCTTGAGGCTAAGGTCTTGAAGACATGGCTTGCAACCTCAATAACCTTACTTTTTTCTTCAAATGCATAGCTACTCTCCATAGACTGTTATAGTGCTTTACAATCTTCTTCTTCTTTTTCTTTTCCTTTATATTTTCATGTTCCAATCTCTCTAGCGCTGTACATCAGTCTGAAAATCATTCCAAAATAAGAAGTATCCCCATTCCTTGTTCCTTATTTGCAACAGTTCACAAACCAAGAGTTTAATCAAACCATGATGAGATAATCTACAATCTACCTTGCTAGGTTTGGCTTTGACTTGATGAGCCATATTAGTTAAGCTTCTGTGGAGATAATAAGGCAGATTCAATGGGATCCTTCCAGTGAAATGAATCATCAATTTAAAATGGTAGATCATCACCCTATTGTATCTACCTTCACAAGTTATGTAGACAAAAATTGATTTCAGCAGGTGCTGCCATTTCTCCTCAAGATAGGACAGAGGAATGCCCTTCTTCCATATGAGACACTTGTGCTCTGGATTTAAGTAAGATCTGAATTCAACATCTTTAGTGACAGTATTTTTGAACCAATTTTCTCCTGTCCTTGGAATTTTTGTCACCTCAGCTATGAGAGCTTCATCCACCTAGAATTCATCTTGGCCAATAACTGCCTTTTTCCCATCAAATGTCAAAGCAAAAGCTTATGCTACTTGCTGGTGAGATCCCTGGATCTTTTCACAAAACTTATAGCAGCCAACATCCTTGAAGAGTTGGCACACCTCAGTGTGTGATTCAAGGTAGCATATATCATCCAGCTCTTTCCTGAGGTTAGGTTCTCCTCTCTTCGTCTGCTAGATTGTTTCTCTACACTTGCAAATGAAAATTCGGGCTCAAGGAAGGACAAACTCAACACAAAATTAGGAAATCTTGGACTCGTTCAAAGGCAAAGGCAAGATATGAGGGATATGAGAGGACAATACAAATTTCAAATGATTATAAATTCAGTTATTCGAGAGGTGGAGGAGAATAAGAACACGTGATCTCTGGAGTTTAAATAATTTGAAAGATGCGTAAGGAGTTTAGATCCGAAATGGTAGGAAAGGAAAAGGGTTTAGTAGATCTAGGGTTAGATTTAGTAAAATCAAGTCATAATGACTCTTTAACTCCCCTTACCAAGTCATGTTCGACTTCCTTCCATCATTTTGGAAAATAACAGTTGTACTTTGACAACTGAATGATTTTGAAATGACCTGCTAACCATTTAAAACATGCCTGTACTTTCAGTGGATAAGAAATCCCCGAATTTCATGTTTAAACCGCTGAAAGATAAGGCTTTCGGTGGCTTAGAAGCATTTTTGGGAAAGTGCTTAGCCACCGAAACCTGAGTTCTGATTTTTTCGAAGGAAAAACCAAATCAAATGTTTTTCAAACTTTTATTACAAACATAAGGCTCTAAAAAATGAACCTTAAAAATTTTTAAAAGTATTTTTCAATGACTTCTTATCACCTAAATAAACAAAATTAACTATGTTATTTTAGGAGATAACAGTAGCAACGATTGCTCTGGGTTCTGCATCAATGATCTGTCTCCCCCTTTATGTTTCTGACTCAGATTCAGAACCCACATCTGATTCAAAGGCTTTCACCTCAGCCACCAACGATTACTTTGAGCAACAATGAGCAATGTTATGCTAAGGGCTCTTATGGAAGTTGTACCACTTACCGATATATTTCTTTGTCTTTTTGGTGTCCTTCTTTGCTTGCAACCTCGACTGGTTGTCCTGAGGTTGTCCGTATTTGCTTTGTCCTTTGTTTTGTGGGTTTGGGATACCCTTTACTTGCTTTTTATGTGAGGGGTTCCCCGACCCAAATTGTCGCGTCTTTTCTTTAAGATTTTGCTCTATTTTGACGACATATCGATAGGTCACACCCAAGGATGATATGTCTAAAAACTCCATTTCAGCCTGGATGTATCTATGTAGACCACCACGATACTTGAGCACCTGATGTCACTCAGAATATTTGATACCCAACTTGGTGTGCAAGGTTTGGAAGATATTTGTGAACTCTGGCACTGCTTGGTCTCTTTCCTGCCGCAATGTGGTCCATTTTGTATACAGGTCGTCATAACTTCCGATAGGGTAGTATTGTTCCTTGATAAAATCCATGAAGAACTACCAGGTGACTGTGACTGTAAATAATGAGGGTTCATCTGTTTCCTTTTGCTCACAGAAAATCTCCCACCAATATTTGACATCGGGAACGACTTTGAGGAGCACAAACATAATAATTTCTCTGTTCGAAAAGTTATGGAAAAAAAAATACCCTTCTAGCAGATTCGACCATTTTTCTACAACATCTGCATCTAAATGACCTTCAAATATGGGAATATCAAATTTGATTTGTACCTTGAAGGGGGTGGCACCTCCGTTTGAGGAATATGCATCGCCTGTTGGTAGTCGTTGAAGGATTTGTGCAAAACTATCCATCATCTCGTTCCTCTGTTGCATGAGGGATTCCTCAAGCAACATTTTGAAAGGATATCCTATCCGGTCATCTTTCTTTTCTCCTACCATGAAAGGTCCCTTGGACATGCGATATCTTTTTTCCTCAAGAGAAAAAAACTTGAGACTCGATTCTTTGTACCCTGACCTCGTCGGGGACACGCATTAAGAACGACAAGGAGCAGACCGCTCTGATACCACTGATCCAGATTTTATGAGAAGAATGAAATGAACACAGATTATTATTATTCTTAACACATAAACACAGAGATACAATAACAGAGATATAGTAAAATTGGTTTCTATTCAATAAGAAAATGTGTTGAAACTATAAAATGTAGCGAAAAACAAGCTTGCTAGAATGGTGGTGGCTTATCTCTGAGAAGAGATGTGACGATTGCGCTCATTTGCAAGAATATGGTTACATTAAGGTTCTCTAAGATTTTTTACAATAAACAGGAACTTCAAAACCCTAGACATCCAAAAGCCTAACCCTAGGAGATGAAGCGCCAAAAGTCATGTGGACCCTGTTGGGGTAAGTTAGTACAAAAACTTCCCGGGGCCGTAAATTTTGCATACGATCTTCGTTTTAGGTGCACAATAGCATGTTGGAAAGATCTATTTGAGGAACACACATGTTGCCGTCATAATTTTAATCTATCTATAGTATGATTGTAGTGAGCCCTAAAAATGTTGTTTAGCGCCTCAAAACGACCCTAGAAGTCGGGGACCTGAAAACTAGGAAAAAACTGCCAAATTGGAAAACTGCCAAAATGAGCCAATCGGAATAGGTGGGAGGCCACCAACATCCATATGGATTATTCTAGCAGCCACAAATCCCCCAAGGAGATATCACGACCTCTCTAAGTGCCCATGTATCTACAGTAAGATAAATTAGTCCCTTTAGGAGACACCACAAACTTCTCCACTCAAATCACTGACTCCCAATTGAAGACAAAACAAAGACAATACTTCAATGATGACATTGGATTGATCCTCTGCTTGTTTACCTAGGGTGGATATTGCACCACCAAAACTAAACTCAAATGGTGGAAGGGTTTTTTCAAAACCCCAACAAAAACTTTGCTCTCAGGAGCACTATGAATAAGAGATCCAATCATAATGTCAAAGTGAATCTCTACCTCTCATTTTATTCTTCTTCTGAGCCTTCTAGATATTTCCCCTTTTTTACCAAATCAAACCTTCCCTTATTTCCCCTTAAATTTTCACTTAAACATTAAAAATTACTTTTTAATGTTTAAATAATTAATTGTTTATCTTTTTATTTCATGTCACTTTAGGATATTGACATCTTCTAACCTAGTAACACTAAATAAATCTTCATGACTCCCTTTTTCTACTGATTATAGCCTACAAGAGTCGTATAAACTACTAAGTCATCCTCTATCAAAGTTAGGAGGAAGGAGACATCACAATCCTCCCTTCCCGAGATTGTTTGTACCCAAGCAACCCAAAATCAGGATGTTGCAAATTCTTCCCTCCCTCCCAAGTGGCATCCTCAGCGGGAAAATCCTTCCATGCAACCAGATACTTTGGATCACTTTTCTCCTCAACCTCGTCTCTCTGACATCGATAATCCTCTCAAGAGTCAAAACAAACTACCCTTCCTTGTCCAATGGAGGAATATTTGTGGAAGTGGTTACTTGTTGTCCCAATGTCTTCTTGAAGAAAGACACATGGAAGATGTTGTAGATCCTCCTACCCTATGGAAACTCCAGCTCATACACTACTTCTTCAATCCTCCTAATCACCATGTACAATTCGTAGAATCATGGATTTAGTTTCTCTGTGCCACTTCTTTTCAATGAGGACTATTTATAGGGCGAAAACCTGAGAAAGACTAAGTCCCCAACCTCAAAGTTGTGTTCCACCCTATGCCTATGTACATACATCTTTTGTTGATTTTGAGTGACCTGGAAGTTCTCCTTTAGGAATCTCAATATATCATGGCTCTCCTGCAACCAATATTTTTCCTTAGGGGCCCTGCTCTCCCCAAACTCTAAGTCCACAAATGATGGGGCATCATAGCCATACAATTCCCTGAATGGGCTCATCCCAATGGAAATGTGATGAGTGGTGTTGTAGCAATACTCCCCGAGGTGAAACCATTTTATCCATGTACTTTTCTTCCCTGACACATAATTCCTCAGGTAACCCTCAATCCACTTGTTCACTATATTGGTCTACCCATCTATCTGGGGGTGATAGTTGGTACTAGGTGTCAACTCCATCCCAAATAACCTGAACAACTCCTTCCAGAATGCACTGAGAAACCTATTATCTCGATCATTGACTATGTTCCTCACAAGACCATGTAGTCTGAAAACCTCCCTAAAGAATATGTCTTCTACCTAAGATGCATTGTACTCTAAAGGAATGGAAAATAAGTGTGGATATTTGGTCAACTTTTCCACCACCACGTAGATACAGTCCTTTCCATGTACCTTCTGCAACCTTGTAAGGAAATCTATGGAAATTCTTTCCCACTTCTGCTCAAGAATTGGCAATGGCTAAAGTAGTCCTACAAGATGTGTAAGCTCTGACTTGTTCTTCTGACAATTCATGCACTCTTTCACATATTGAAGCATGTCCTCCTTGAGACCCTTCAAAGAGAATCTCTCCCTCACTTACTTTTAGGTCTTCAGATTCCTCGGGTGCCCTGTTAGTGGTGCATCATGTACTGCCCTCAAAATATTATCCTTGAGTGTGGACTTGGGGAAAAGATAGATCCTACCTTTGTAGTAGGTGATTCCATCCACTAACTTGTACTTGTCATCCTAGATAATTCCCTCCATAATCTCACAAGAGAATACATTCTTGGAGCACTCCACCAAGAGAATGAACTTCCAGTTCATTGAGATATTTGTCATGGAGAAGGCTGCAGGTCTCCTGGATAGGGCGTTAAAAAATATGTTCTTCTTTCCCTTTACATACTCAATGTCAAAATCATATTCTTGTACGTTACTCACCCATTTATGCTGCATCTGTTTTAGGTCTTGTTGCTCCAAGAAATATCTCAAGTTGTTGTGGTGAGTCCTAACCACAAAGCATCCTCCCACCATATATTGTCTGAACTTGGCCAATGCATGCATGATGAATAGTGTCTCATTATCATAGATAGGATAGATCTTCTATATCTCCCTCAATTTCATTCTCTCGAAGGCTACGTGGTGTCTATTTTTCATCAACATTTCTCCTATCCCCTCACTATATGCATCACACTCTAGTACAAATGGTTGTGAGAAATATGGGAGTGCTAACACTAGGAAAGTGTTCATCACCTTCTTCATTATGTTGAATGCTACATGTGCTTCCTCTTACCATCTGAATACTCCCTTCTTGGTGAGGTCTATCAATGGTGCACCCAGTTGTGAAAACCCTTTCACAAAGCACTTGTAATAGTTTCATATCCCAAAGAATCCTCATAGGTCTGTAAGTGATCTGGGGGTGGGCCAATCTAAAATCAT
>SNQJ01S0001198.1:0-26188 GCA_010110895.2 Picea sitchensis
ATTAGTTGAAGCAATTTTGTTAGTGGCTATGTATATGTTTTGATATGCAAAGTGACTAGATAGTGTATATGAATCTTTGTTTGTATTTTGGTAGTACAAGAGGCTATAGAAGCATGAAGTACAGACCCAATCCCTCTCACGGGACAATACCATTTATATTCATATATTTTGAATATAATGACTTTCTCTCTCTCTCTCTCTCTCTCTCTCCCTTTCTCTCTCTTTCTCTATATATATATTGTTGGACATGTAATCCTTGGGATTGTGTTACTTGTAACATTATTGTAAATATGAAGAGTTGTACATTTATTGAGCTTCATTTTAATGAATTACACAAGTGTGGAGTTATAGTTTTTCTAATACTTGGACTATCAATGGTATCATAACACAGGTTAACTCCATGAATTGTTTCTCTTGGAATTTGATTTCCCTCAGTGTGCAGAAAATTACTCCTATTGGATTTCTTGTCTTTGTGCCTTCTTTTATATCTCTTGGGCATGCAGGTTTTCCTTCAGGTCTATTCTCTGTGAAAACATCCCCCCTGCTCATGTCAATTCTTAGGATTATTTTCACCCTTCGGTCTGCATGAAATTGTTCTCCACTCATTTAGAGTTTTCTGGTTAGGGTTTTGGTTATCTTCTTGCAACATCCTCATTGATTTATCGTTCTCTATCAACGCGATTCTCATCCTTGTCGCTTCTCCAAATTATTGCATGGTTCTTGGGCTTGCATATTAGTGAGTGGTAGATTTATTGAGGTTTATCTCCAAGCCCATGATCAAGGAAGAGTTCCTTCGAAAGCCTTCCTTATGTACAATTCAATTAATAATATCATTTGTGTGGAGGCCACACTGTTGAGACTCAGATAACAAATAAGAAAAAGTGAATATAGTTGAGTTGGATGTTAACCATCAAAGTCATAGATAGTTCTTCCCTACATAGACAACATCAATGGAGGTGACAATATTGTACCTTACATTCTCAATGTAAATGATGGTGTCTTTGATGGAATTCTCAAGAAATATCTGCAACACTCCCCTTCGCTCCTTCCTTTACCAAACCCTTTCCTCCCTTGCCTCAACTAAACATTTTTCTTTTTTTCTCACTTCTTCAAGACTAAGGGATTTCAAATCAAACCCTCTCACTACAATCTGAACCCTTCATGCCACATCAAACTTCCTCAACACAATACATAGAGATTTAAATTTCCTAGTTTTGATATTATTAATTTCCTTACTTGGAACAAGTAAAATAGAGATAGGAGCTCAAATCCACAATGAGGACTCATGGTCAAGTTCATAATAAAACCTCTTAATTTTTTTGCTACTACACATGCTTCAAGGTGGTAGAAGATGCATTATCTCATCTCCATCATTCACACGGGGATGACTGGTAAACAGAACTACCGATAATGATATAGAAATATGAAAAGAACTTTGATCTTCAATGATCTGTATAATGGAATTTGTGAAGAAACACCATCTAATGAAGAGTAAGATGAGTTCGAAGAAAAGTCGATGAGTAGAAGACCAACCATTCCTACATCAAACAAATAATGTGGTATATGGAAGGACAAAGACCAATAAGCATATGTTGTGATCTCTATGGAAGTAAGTGAATAGGTGAATCATCATCTTTCTTCTATTAATGGCTCCCACAGTTATTTGGAGATATTGAAAAACTTGTATGAGACTCACTCAAAACCAGAACTCATACAATTGATGGTGAATCTCTTCAATCTAGAGTTGAAGAATGATGACCCTATGTATTTAAATTTTGAAATCAAAGCCATAATGAATGAAATTGATTCCATTGGGATGAAGACAGACCTCCCTATCACAAACTTCATTAAGACCCTCTACTCTACATATTCTCACTACCTTGAATATTTGCAAGCTATTAGTTATAGGAAATCTATCACATTTGACAAGTTGGTGGAGAAAGTTACAGAATGTGAGAAATCCTTTGGAAATAAGTCAACTCATTCCACTGATTAGATTGTGTTCTTTGCTCAGAAAGGGAATATTCAACCACGTGATTATTTTGGAGGAGAAGACAAAGAAAGAGGATGCAAAAGAAATATTTTCAGAGGCAAGGGGGTAGACACAACGAAGGTGAGAGATACAATCTTCATTGTACCCATTGAAAAAATAATGGGTCAAATGAAGCGAATGATTTCAAAGTCCCATGCGAGAAGACAAAATAAGACATATATAATACAAAATAATACAAAGGTAAAAATTTATAACTAGCGAAAGGTAAAGCATATGAATATGTTCATTATGTTGTTTCCCATGGAAATATAAGAGTAATTGAATATTCATTTAACACTTAATTTTATTCTTGGATATATGCATGGATTATTGACACAGGTGTAACCTCCCACATGAAATTAAGAAGAGGTTTCTTCAAATATTTCAATGACAATGTAGATGGCATAGTGTATTTTCCAGATAAATCAAGTCTCAAACCTTTGGGAATGGGCAACATCAGGCTCAATTTATTGGAATCCCTGATTTTATTATGAATTATGTGCTCTATATTCCTAATATGCAAATGAACTTCCTGTCACTTGTGCAAATTCGACAAAAAGGCCACTTTGTTCATATTTTTGGTGGCAAAGTTGAAATAAGGAAGGATTTTGACAAAATGATTGTCATGATTGGCTTGGAAGATGGAAGACTATTGATGTTGAAAGATATATCTACACATGCACAAAATTTTGCACACCTATCTCATAAAAATAAAGGTATAATTCCATCTAGTATCATGTGGCATTCTATATTTCGTCATATTAATTATGAAATCTTTCATGTATTGAAAAGGAATGGTGTTTCTGGTTTTTCTACGATTCCTAGGAAATTGAAGCAATGTGATGCTCGTATCCTTGAAAAGCACAAAAGGAAACCATTTCATGATTATACTTCTAGCTCATGTATAAAACTTGAACTGATTCATTTTGATTTGTGTGGTATGCATGTTCCTTTTACAAATGAAAATAAACATATCATGTCTTTTATTGATGATTACACCAGGATGTGCTAGGTCTACTTTCTGAAAGAAAAATACCAAGCTAATAAAATTTTTAAAAATTTTCATGTATGGATTCAAAATGAAACCCATTCTTGTATTGGATCTCTTCGCACTGATAATGGAAGAGAATACACATATAACAGATTTGAAATTTACCTTGGAAAACATGGGATCAAACATATAACCACATTTCCATACAATCTTCAATGGAATGGTGTAGTTGAAAGAATGAAAATGATTATACTAAATATGGTTCGTTCCATGATGTTCTTCAAGAATGTAAAATATATGTCATTCTATGTGCAACTTATGTGAAAAATAGGTGTCCATATCATGCTCTTGAAAAAAATACTCCTTATGAAATGTGGTATGGTACCATTCCTTCGATGAGGCATTTCATGGTATTTGGTTCCACCTACTATGCCTCAATTCCCAAGGAGAAAAGAAGAAAGCTTGAAGCAAGGATTCAAAAGTACATATTCTTAGGGTACTGAAATACCGCCAAAGGATATTGAAAGGTTAATGTCTTTATGATGAGAAAAACAAGAAATTCATTCTTTCCATAGATGTAATCTCTCTTGAATGCTCCAAGAGTGACAAAACTATTGAGAGACAACTTGATCATCTAGAATGATTCACTCATGTAAATCTTTATCTCTATTTCAGCCTTGATGTTGAGACATATCATGAATTTTATGACGAGAGTCCACATCATGAAGGGGGGATCCCTATCTTGGGTCAATATTTGGAATCTCTTTTTACAACACCATATCCCCCACGTTAAGACGTTCCATCCACTTTATCAGAACCTGAATTACATTTGGATGATGTGAATGAGAGGATTGAAAGGATGGGTCTTGATGAGAATTCAACACCATCTCAATCAGTGGCGAAACCTGTACCATATCAGAAAGTTCCACCAAAATAGATCATAAAAACATGTTGGATAGGAATTTTGGATACAGTTTCTAGGAAAATCCTAAGTATTGAGTAGATGTGTAGTAGAATAAGAAATAAGAGAAGATAATACATGAGAGAAATGAACAGTAAAGGCACATTCAGGATTGAAGTGCACAGTAAAATCATAATTGGAGGAGAATAAGGAAATATAATAAAGAAGGAAGATAAAGCGGGTGAAAACAAAGTACAACAATTCAACATGCAAAAGCAGAGAGACATACAAAAGCATGGAGAAAAACATTTGGGAATGAAAAAGAAGTATGAATATGCAAAATTAGGAAAATCATGCCTGAACAATGAGTCAACATGAGTTGAATGAGTTGTAATAGGGTTTTAGGGGATAAGTGAATAAGGTTTTGAGCTCTAAATTTTATGTATAAATATGTAATGGGTCGGGTAGGATAGGTGTCTCAAGGATGAAATAGAGATAATATTGTTGTTGATGTTGAGAGAATAGACTGAGAATGGGAGAGAGTCTATGTCTGAAGTTTTAAGGAGAGTTGCAGAGAGAGTCTTTTCCTACAGAGAGGCTAGGCAGGGTGGGGACTGATAATATGATGAATCTATTGTAGCGCAATGCGCAATCCTGGAATGATTACATAAAGAATAATAAAGAATCTAGTAATTGTGGAAGTAGACCAAGGATTAGGTGACCCACGTTAACTCTGTGTCTCTATGTGTGTGATTCATGTGATTGTTTATGAATAATAGGTTCATGCATGTTAGACTAGATTTGTTTACTATATGATTATTGTGAAATAGTTATGGATATTATAGTGAAGGGTTTATGTTTCTATTTGTGTCAAGATGGTATTGCATAAAATCAATTACTAAGTAACCAAGGAATAAAACACACATGATGATGCGCATAAAGTATATAAGTAAGAATGAATAAGACGATCGCCTCCCATCCCCTTGTTCCTATAGAAAATTGGTTCCTGTAGCCTCAATAGATGCCTTAGGTGAGACTTCATTTTCATGCAGGTGATGCCGAAAGGCCCGGTATCTAAAGGGTTTTTTTGGCTAGATAACTTGAACCTAGGGTCTTACAACCATGTGCTAGCAAATGGTTTATTTGTCGGGACATAGAATTTGTGATTGAGGGAATGTTTTGGGGGCCAACTAAGAAAGACACCTGAGAATGGCTAGAAGGTAAGGAATGAAAATTTTCTCAAAAATAGAATAGAAACCCTCATATAAGTGATGAGAAATGGATGCAAAGGTATGTGTACACAGGGATGAATGAGATTTTATTTGGAGAGCCTCTAATTATCTTAAATGAGTGGTTATAAATATTAGTGGAGAATATTGGAAGGTACCGAATTACATCATCGAGGAAATAGACTCCTGAGTTGGTAAGGAAGTTGAATTCTGTAAGTAATAAAACTTCTCGTGCAATTGATTTCTAGTTGGACAACATATTGGGAGGTTATATTGCATAATTTGCAGTGGATTGTATCTAGTCATACAATATTGTAGAGAGGGATTTCTTCAAAGGTCCACATGAAAGGTTTATGAAATTATTGGGGACTTGGATAAAGATGTTGTGTGATAAGTGTGTGATGGCAATGGAGTCTGATTGATAAGGGGATTTGTGCACATATGGGATCCAGGGGATGAAAAGAGGTTAGTGTAAAGGTAGGAAATAATGAAGGAAGAAATGAATAAGTAAGGGAGAGATTGAGGATGAAAAGAAACAAAGGTGTATAAAAAGAGGAAGACGAGTTTGGAATACTTCTCAGTGGAAGAAGGTATAATAAGTGGAAGACTGGGGCTAAGAAAGGAGAGCCACATAGTGAGCCTGAGGGGAGAGAAAGTTGTGCAATAATCCAGATCGTTGAGATATAACATGGAGAAGGAGAGGAAGAGATTTATCAATGCAGTCCTATAATAGAAGAACTGATAATTCCTACTCAGACTGGATCCTGTGTCGACTCCACGACCCTATGCATCACCTAGATCAAAAATAACATTTGAGGATTTGTCAAAAGCACTTGTAGTTAGTAAGGGAGGACATAGTAGTAGTAGCCAAAGCAGTGAAATTAGTGCACCAAGTCAGAGTCAACCAACATCACTAAGGGGAGGTACAACACCAAACAACATGGCAGGGTTAGACAACACACTTAGACTGATTAATTTCTAGAGAGTTGGGTCGGAGGACCCATAACAAAATCTATTCATATGTGAAACAATTTGGGACATGAAGTTTGTCCAATATGAGGTTGTAAGGACTACATAGTTGGAAACAATGTTTAGAGGTTGTGCATCAGTATGGTATATGAAACTGTAGAGCACAACACCTACATGACAAGTAAGGACATTAACATAGATTAGAAAAACATTGTTGAAAGAGTTAAAGAAAACAAAGGATGAATCTCAATACATTACATATTTGAAGAAAATCAAACAGGTGCAGACACTACTACATATTCAAAAAATCCCGACAAAATATTTTCGACGGTACAGATAAAATTGGTCATACTATTGAAAAAATACAAGATAAATATTTCAATTTTTCAGTTTTTTTTTTCAATCCGACCCAAATTCGTTAGACTTGTGATGTCTAGGAGAAGGTGTATTTATTGCGATGAACCTCTGTATTCATATCAATATTGATGATACTACTACTAACCGTTTCTCTCTTCAAATGGTCGTTGTTTCCCCTTGACCAAGTTTTGAGGAAACATTGGTCGGGTTTGACCACTTTTGGACTTCGATATACTGGTCGAAGATGGAGCTCCTAGGCAGAGCTGAGATTGCAGGATCTCACTTATTTTGTGGACCTAACAAGGGGTTCATTAGGGTTTTTGTATTAGGGTTTTGGGATGTCAACCCATGGGTTTACCCATGATTAGGCCTTTTTGTAAGGGATGTAAAATTATATATAGGAAGGAATGTAATGTAGAAGTAGCAAACTGTGCTTAGTGAAAGAAATATAGGGAAATCTTAGTTCTAGAAAGTGGTGTAAGTAGCTAAGTGCAAGAGGCAAGTAGTTATGAGTTTCTTTGTGCAATAGACTGTGTATGTAAGACTTTGTGTGTAATAGAGGAGTTGGCTCTGTGCCTTGACCTGATTTTGGGAAGGTGGATCTGGTGCTTAGTGTGCAGATCACCTTTCCAGTGTGAAGCTAGGCTCTGTGGCTTAATGCACAAAAGCAGATGAATGTAAGATATTGAATAAGAATAAAATAAGAAGAAGAAATTGGTGGACTTAGCCCCACACTTAGGTGAACCACATATATCATGTGTTGATGGTTTGCTTTGTGTTGTAATGTTTATGCTGTGAATTTGCTTAGTGCATTGAATGTTATGAATGATAGATAGATCTATGAATGATTAGTGCTCTGTTTATGTTGAATGTGTTAGATCTAACTTCTGATGCTAAGTGCGATGTATAGTTTGTTATTTTTACTGAACCAATCTGTACTTAGGGTTGATCTGTGATGTGAATAAAGATAATGAATTAATGTGCGTTCTCCCTAAGTACTCTTCAAAGTGTCATAATCACATATCTGTGTCCCAGCTTGGTTATAGACACTTGAGTCCTGTAACCCCCCCTGCCTCTACCTCGGGTGAGACTGCATCCGCTTCGCAGGTGTTTTCAAAAGGGTCGATAGTTAGGGTTTTGTTGGTGCGTTGTTGAATCATTGAACCATGGGTCTACCCCTGTGACAACAAATGGTTCCATTGCTAGGACCTGAAACTATGATTGTTGGGAACTGAAAGAAAAGAGAAGATCTGTGCATAGATCTTCTGTTGTAGTGCACAATATTCTACTTGACCTGTGAATCTCTATGCTAAGAAAGAGACTCGATCTGAGGAAAAAGAGGTAAGATCTTGAAAAAGGTAAATCTTTGTGCTTAGATAGAATAAGATAAGTGGAAATTTTTGTTTTGAAAGCATGAATCTAGGTATGTTTGATAGATTCTTTCCTAGCCTGAAAGCTAGGGTACAGTTAGAAGAAATATTTGATAGGAATAAATTTGATAGAACTAGAAAAAGATATGTTATTCCTATGCATAGAAATAATTTTTGGACTAATGAATGGATGCAGGAACCTAAAAATATTTTTTGCAGATTGCAGGCAAGCACTGTGATCCTAGTGCACAGTACGGGAGAAGTTGGGGAACTTACAAGAGAAAGAGAGGATTGACCTTATGTTATAACTGTAGAAGACAAGGACATCTTGCTAAGGAATGCCTTGGTGCAGGTCCTATTTGTCTTTGTTGTAAAATTGTTGGTCATGAAGTTGAAGACTGTCTAAGGATGATTGCTAAAGTTGAAAAAATGAATATGAATCAAGAGAATAAGAGCATATTAGAGAATCATAAAGAGAAAGAATCAGAGAAATCTCATACTATGTTAATATAGTTAAAAGAAGTAATGGATGATCACAAAGATATCATTTTACCAGAGATATTGAAAGAAAAACAACGCATAAGTACAAGAATAGGAGACTTCGACATAGACTATGTCTTGGATGAAGAAACAAAAGTGAATATTATGACATAAAACACTTGGGAAATTTTGGGAAAGCCTACTATGGTACCTTCATTGGGAAGGATAGGATTTTTTAAAGGAAAGATGATAACCCTCTGTGGAAGAGTTACTAATGTACGTGTTATCATCCATGGAACATCGACAAAAGAAGAATTTGAAGTTATTAGGTTTGTTGAGAACAAAACCCCTTTTCCTCTTTTGTTAGGAATGACTTGTATCGAGAAGGATCAGATCAAAAGGAAAGAAGAGGAAGAAGCTATAAAAAAGAAAAAGAAATAACTAAGGGATCTCATAGCTAGAAGAATATATCATCTGATATAAGAAAAAGAAGTTGAGTTGAAGCAGCAGAAAGAAAGAGAATTAACTATAAAGGTTGAAATAACACAAGAAGGTTTGAAGGACATGTCCATGAAAGAAGAAAGTATATCCACCGAGGAGTCAGTAAGGGAAGGGATATTAAATTCAAACCCTTTGAGAGTACATCGCCAGTGCGAAGCTACCAAGCTAGGAGAAGATAATAATAAGAATAGAAAGAGGAATATAGAGACTCAGATCACAGGAAAGAAGGCAAGGAAGATCAGTAAGAAGAAATCCAAGTTGGAAAAGCTATAGGAAGTGACAGAGAAGACTTCGTAGAAGGAAGACTTGCAGGCTCTGAACCTCACCGGAACAAGAGAATCGTGCATAATGGAACTTTGCCATGGCAAAGCTATATGACTGTTGGAGGCACCCCGACCATTAGAACGATGCTCAAAATGTCTAAGAAACACATTTATGGGCGACTAGACCACATTTGGAACATTGAGACCACACCATAACGGATGGATTCGTATTGATTGAGGCATTCTTGTCCGTTGGAGGAATCTGTTACAATGCTTGCTTACTTAACCCGTTTGATGCTATGTCAGGACCACTTTTTTCTACCCGTGATTATCTGAGACAGGAAACAAAGTGATTGTTTGTGTCAAACTGTGTTATCAGATCTCTCCATCTGTTGTTTACCCCACAATTCGCTCACCTACCCTGAATTATTTGTTAACAGTGAGAATGTCGGCCAAGCGCACCGAGCTAGAGAAGTCCATTGAAGAAGTTCTGAAGAAGTTTATGGCTGATAAAGCTATGTTTGTGGGAGCACATAAATCATTGACCAGGGGACTGTAGGCTTCCCCTTTGATTGGACGTCGCTCGAAACGTGCCAACCTTGCTACCGAGAAGTGAAGTAAGAATCACAATGATATGGCAGCTAACACGATGTAGATCCTGTCGATCTTACTTGATTAAATCCCTCCTTTGGCTAGTGCAGTTAACCGTGAAAACATTCCACGAGACTTTGAGTATACATCGATCACCGCATACATCCCAAACGAGATACGTGTAGACGAAATCTAGTTGGGACATATCCTAGCATTGAAGAACAATGATTTCAATCTCGACGATAGAAAGAACTATGTGATGCTCCCGCCTCACAGATATTCAATGAAGACAACTAGGAAGAAGCCTCACATAGTCTTTGAACCGTGGATTAAGGAGCTCGCGTAGTCCATGATACTCAACATGATAAAGATCCCTCACTTTGGATGACATTAGGAGGTTAACACTTATGTTAAACTCCTCTTGTCATGCTATCATGGAGGATACCTATGGATTGATAGACGCATTACTGTGGATCCAACTCTAATCCACCTGATCATAGGACTGAGCATGCAAGGACCCAACACTCGATAGTTCTAACCAGGGAAGACTTCATATCGCTCCCTGGCACAATGCATAAAGGACGTATACAACAAAGTTGAAAAGGGAAAGTGAGGCTACAAGGTAGCCACCATTCAAGATGGCACAATGCGCCTAGCTTGTCATCTTATAGCTAGCAATATCATCAGAAATAACTGCCACACACAGGTCACTAGGTTCATGGTGGACCTCATAGGGAAGTGCATGGAGGGGATGCAAATGGACTGGGCAAGCTACCTTGTCAATGAACTTAAGAAAGACTGTTGCGAAGCGTAGGATCAAGGATACGAGTTCCATTTCAATTGGTTGCTTGTGTTGATCGCATTTGTCGCTTGGAAAATGTCAGAGGGAGCTTCCTTCTCGAATATTGAACCTTTGGAGCCACTGGTCATGAAGTTCTCCACTCTATGGTACACAAACGACATGTCAAAGCAGTGGTAGTCGAGCACAGTTTTCCACACCTACTATCAGTAGCTAAAGGTTTATATTGAGTCGTTCCCACACATGACTCCATGAATATTACACCAGTACATACCATTAGCTAAGTTCTGTGTAGATCAAGATTTCATTTATATCGACTGGTAGGGATGAGAGAAAAGAGAATTTACAATCCTACTATAAGATGACCAACAAAGATATGGAGGAGATCACCAAGGAATGGTCAATATATTTCCTTGTACCAGTCGATGATGCAGAACTTTCCAACCCTGACATCATCGAAAGCCCCTTGGTCACCTAGGCTGAGCATGTCAGACATACCAACACGAAGAAGAAGAAGAAGAAGAAAAAAAAGGAAGTCCAAGACATAGAGAGTGATGAGGAGGAAAATGCCTCGGAAGAAAGTAGACCTGGCTTGCTCATAGGAGGAGGAGGAGATGAAGTAAATCAAGAAGTAGGAGAGGAATAAGGAGAAAAAAAGGAGAAGACGAAGCTACACCGTCAAAGGATCCCCCTACTGAGACAAAAACATCGAAGAAGAGGAAGGGTTCTCCATAGAAACCATCAGAAAGAAAGAAGACCCATGCAAGTAAGCCCCACCTAGAGGCTATGCTCATAGAGGATGACATTAGTATAATCCGCAGAGCGATGGAGGATGCGTTCGAGGACCTATTATAGAGATATGGTGTGAAGCAAGAAGAGCTATATGTAAGAGTTGAGAAAGATCTAAAGGAGATACAACGAGCTATTCAAGTTAGCCGTGTAGTGCCTACTGCTCCTTCATCATCAGAGACTGTAGAGTTGGGGGATGAACCAGCCCAACTTTGTAGATTGGCAGTTGCAATAGAGGCTCGACTTCATTGAGTCTAAGAAGAGAAGGAACATGCTATGAAATCCCCAAATAAAGAGAAAGAATAAATCTTGGAGCAACTATGAGTTGTGTGGTACTATGTAACTGCGTATGAAAATGAGAGAGATGAGTTCCAGAAAATTCTCGAGGGAGACAAAGTGTGGATACATAAGGAAAAGGACCAGCTACTCGTAGATTAGATTGTAGTCAAGGAAGTAGTGAGCAGAACACTTCACTCCATGCTAGGCTCAACACAGGAGGAACATGAGGCAGTTGAGGTCCAAGTGACAAAGCTCACCGAGGCCATTCAAAACTTCAAGTAAGGGTAACAGAGTTGGATCTTCAGGAAGTACCAAGAAATATATAGGAAGTGCGCAATCAGAGGGAGGAATCCTCTAAGAGCACAGTGGAAAGAATCAGAATCCTTGCCTCAAAATGAAAGAAACGAAGAAATAGAAGCACGCATACCTATGAACGCCTCATGAAAGACCTAGAGGTTAGGAAGTTGGAAGAACAACTAAAGGAAGCACAACAGAAGGCACTAATAGTTCAAGAATAGATGAAGTCGCTCACTATAGTCGAGAGAATGAAGATATCACAAGAAAAATGCACAATGCAGCAGAAGATTAATGCCATCCAGGGTAGGGTCATGGAAGTCACATAGAGGCTACAACTAGTGCAGGACAAAGTTTGCACGGTGTTTGAAGAGATCGAAGGACAAGGCTCACAACTGGACCAAGTGGTTGCGATAGTGGAAAAATGCTTGGAAGGGTATGTTACCGAGAAATCACTCTAGGAGCTCACTGAGCATGAGGCTCAGGCAAAGCAGTAGGTCGAGGCAACTTGAGCTAAGATCAAGGAATTCAAAGAAGTGCTTCCCAGATTTGAGTGACTCGAGACGAGTCACATGTGTGTTTTGGGGGCCTGTTGGCCCTCGACTAAGTTTTGAGGAAACATTGGTCAGGTTTGATCACTTTTGGACTTCAACAGGCTGGTCGAAGATGGAGTGGCCAGGTGGAGCTGAGATCGTGGGATCTTAGTTATTTTGTGGACCCAACAAGGGGTTCATTAGGGTTTTTGTATTAGGGTTTTGGGATGTCATCCCATGGGTTTACCCATGATTAGGCCTTTTTGTAAGGGATGTAAAAGTATATATAGAAATGAATGTAATGTAGAAGTAGCAAAGTGTGCTTAGTTCAAGAAATATAGTGAAAGCTTAGTGCTAGAAAGTGGTGAAGTAGCTAAGTGCAAGAGGAAAGTAGTTCTGAGTTTATTTGTGCAACAAACTGTGTATGTAATAAAGGAGTTGGCTCTGTGCCTTGACCTGATTTTGGGAAGGTGGATCTAGTGCTTAGTGTGTAGATCACCTGTCCAATGTGAAGCTAGACTCTGTGGATTAGTGCACAGGAGTAGATGAATGTAAGAGATTGAAGAATAATAAAAGAAGAAGAAGAAGTTGGTGGATGCAGCCCCACACTAGGGTGAACCATGTATATCATGTATTGATGGTTTTCTTTGTGTTGTAATGTTTATGCTGTGAATTTCCTTATTGCATTGAATGTTATGAATGATAGATAGATATATGAATGTTTAGTTCTCTGTTTATGTTGAATGTGTTAGATCTAACTTATGATGCTAAGTGTGATGTATAGTTTGTTATTGTTACTGCATTGATCTGTACTTAGGGTTGATCGGCGATGTGAATGGAGATAATGAATTAATGTGTGTTCTCCCTAAGTACTCTGCGAAGTGTCATAATCAAAAATCTGTGTCCCAGCTTGGTTACTGACACTTGAGTCTTGTAACCCCCCTACCTCTACATCGAGTGAGTCTACATATGCTTCGCAGGTGTTTTCGAAAGGGTTGATAGTTAGGGTTTTGTTGGTGTGCTATTGAAGCGTTGAACCCTAGGTCTGCCCTTGTGCCAACTGTTAGATAAATTTCTATTTTTGACACACTAGTTTAGTGGGAGTTAACTGACTAGTTCTATTTAGACTTTCTATTTTTACCATCACTATTATGCATGAATGCATTCCTAAGGAAATCTAATTGCTTGATAGCTTTTATTAATTATGGAATATGTTTCCCTATATTTGAGTGTATTCTACTCATTCATTGTATCATATTGATCATGATCTATGTATCAGTCATCATCTCATTAGAGTAGTGTGAATATATTTTCTCATTCTTCCATATCAAATCTCTCTTCTTTTCTTGATAATCTTTGTTTTTACTTGCTTTAGCTAGATATCCTATGTAGGTTTCCATGAGACAATGACATGGTATCATAGCTATGCTTCTTGGAGCAAGCCAGACAAGCCAAAGAACAAGGAAAATCGGAGTTTCGACGAGCTAAATCCGTGGTCGTAAATTTCAGCAGTTATTCCTCCCAAAAATATTAAGTTTTTGAGGAAACAGTTCACCAAGCAAGTAAATAAGCCCATTTTGGAAGTGGGTTTTCAACCGTTTGGCGAGATTCCTCACCGTTTGCTCAAAAAGTAAGTCACAATATCATCTCCCAAAACTGATATGAATTTTTAATTTCTTAATTTTTTCACTTGCATATTGAGAGTAAATTTTTAGGGGTTCTTGGAATCAGTGGGAGAGACGGATGTGACAACTATTATACAATCCAAATTGGTGGTAGTCCTCACACCATACAATTATTTTGATTGGAAGCCCAAGGCAGAATTACAATTCAGAAGGAAAGAATTGTATAATTTGACGATGGCGACATAAACAAAACCTGCATCAGTGATTGAGAAGATGAGATGGGAGAACTGTAAGGATGAGGCCACATGACTACTTCTTGAGTTAATCTTCACTGATTTGTGGTTGCATGTTTCCGCATGCAAGACTCCAAATGAGATCTGGACCACCTTGGAAGGACTCTTTGGAAAGTAGGATGAGACACGATGGCATATGCTTGAGGTAGAGTTGAATACCTTATACCCTAAAAGTTTTGATAATATACAACATTTTTTTACTAAAATTAAATATTTTCTATTAAGCTTGGGTGAATGTGGTATTGATAAGTCTACACAAGAGAAACAACTTATTCTAACAATCTTGGCCAAGCTAGGACCAGAATACACTGTATATGTCTCCAATTTCCATTTTGACAGATGTCTTTTTGGAACAAATTGGAAAATTCCTATGTTGGCTCAGTTCATTGAGTCTCTTACACAAGAGCAAACAAAACTCATATATATGGGCATCATGAAAGATACCAAAGCGCATGCATTCACCATGCAAGATGGAAAAGGGTCATTCAAACAGAATAGGAAGGAGGGATATTCCAAATCCTTTAATGATTCTTTAGGTTCCAATGACTCTACAAATTCCAAGAAGAAGAAGAAGGGAAAGCAATGCACTTACTGCAATAAACTGAATCATGAAGAATCCACATGCATGAAGAAACAAATCGATCTTATGACACATGCACTTCAACAAAACAACCTTGGAAACTTCATTCCAGAGGGATTCAAGAAGCAGAAGGAAGAAGAGAAAGCTCCTAAGAAAGTTAATCATCATGATCTTGTTGCAATTAATTCCTCATATGATTCATGGATTATAGGTTCTGGTGCAACCCATCATATGGCAGCGAAAGAAGAAGTTTTCTCTTCTTTGAGTGCATGTTCAAGACCCCCTATTCTCATGGGGGATGATACTCTAGTAGCAATAGCAGGAGAAGGGAGAGAGGAACTCCATAATGGAAGTTTTGAGAATGTTTTACATGTTCCAAAGCTTTCTATGAATCTACTCTCAGTTTATTAGATCACTCATAAAGGCAAAAAGGTTGAATTTACATCAGATTCAGTTTACGTAATTGACATGCATGACAATTCCATTATTGCAATTGGTGAGGTGGATCATAAGTCAAGTTTGTATAAATTCAATAAGTTTTCTGATGATGACTCCTCTATTCTACTTACACGTAAGGAGAGTACTTTTCATGCACCTCCATTGAAACATGCATATACTCTTGTTCTTCCATCAGTTTCAGACATCAGAAATGATTCCATACACTCTGATTCTGTACATGAAAATAAGCATGTAGTACATCTAGATAAGAAGCCAATGTCGAAGCTTCAATAGATGCCGAAGAAGGCACATACCACACTTCAGGCAATAGGAAACCTTGCAGGGAATCCATTGGATTTGAGGAGGACTCGATCTCAACATGAGGAGCCTTCTCATGTATTTTCAGCTTCAAAACTTGTGATGCCCATGCATTGCTATATGGTTCAATCTACTGATCCACATAACTACAATAGGGTTGTGGGAAATCCATTATGGAAAGCAACCATGCAGAAGGAGTATGAATCACTCCTACAGAACCAGACTTGGAATCTGGTTCCACATCCACCAGAAGGAATATTTTCAGGTGCAGATGTGTCCACAAGATCAAGAAGTACAAGGCTTGATAGGTTTCCAAAGGACTTCATCAGATCCATAAATATTTCTACATCTTCATGAAGACTTTCAATGAGCAAAAGTTTCAAACTTTGCAAGATCGTCTTCCAGTGAGGAACACTGTTGTCTAGCAGCTGCTATTTTCTTCTTTTGATACATTATCTTTTGAGGGGGGGTTTTGTTCCCACATGGTTTTCCCTCTTTCCTCACTTTTATTCAGTGTTCATTAGTTGCATTGTACATGAGTACCTAAAATGGCTAGTAGTCGAGACTCATTTTTTACTCCATAGTGATGTTCAGGGGGGGTGTTGGAAAATTTTCTATTTTCGACACACTAGTTCAGTGGGAGTTAACTGACTAGTTCTATTTAGACTTTCTATTTTTACCATCACTATTATGCATGCATGCATTCCTAAGGAAAGCTAACTGCTTGATTGCTTTTCTTAATTATGGAATGCTTTTCCCTATATATGAATGTATTCTACTCATTCATCATATCATATTGATCATGATCTATGTATCAATCATCAGCTCATTAGAGTAGTGTGAATATATTTTCTCATTCTTCCATATTGAATCTCTCTTCTTTTCTTGATAAGATTTGTTTGTACTTGCTTTAGCTAGATCTCCTGTGCAGGTTTCCATGAAACAATGACACCAATAGTCGCCCACTATTTGACAAAGTAAACAATGACTTGGTCAACTATCGTCAGAATCCAAAAGGACAAAATTTATAAATATGTTTCATTTTAGAGACATTGCAACAATTTTTCTATAATGATGACAGTTCAGAAAGGGTATAAAGTGTTTTTGTCAAGATAATTTTTTTTTTTTATATGTCAATTGCATTAGAAAAATATAATAGATATTATATTACACCACTCAATTTTATAAGATAATCATCACTGTGTTTTTGTGGGGAAAAATGTTAGAAAAATATTAGAGGTGGGAAAAGAAGTAAAGAGGGTGAAAATGGTGATGAAAAATGTTATTTCCCTTGCAAAAGATGTTGTAGTGCACGTACCATAAGAATTTTAATAGCAACAGTTAAAATACATTGTAAGAGATATGGGCACATTGACGGGGGATCAAATGAATATAGTCCCGTGGTAATTAGCTATATATTCATTATATGTCTTAATACTGATTGTATTTATAAAATTTTATATTGTTTCAATATTTGTTATACATACTAAATTTGCATGATTGTTTGTAATTATAAAGCTAGAATTCCCCCCCAACTTTCTGCAGAATGCACCAAGTAGTAGTATAAATGATGTTGTACAAGCCGAGGAACATGAAACAAATAATGAAGATCAAGTTAATGATCTCATAGAAGAAGATGAAAATAATGACACATTTCAAGACAATGGGACAAATCAAATGATCCAATACTTGTTCATTGAGTCGGATAAGGATGGGGACAATGTTGGTATTTATAATGAATCTCTGATAAAACAGACAAATAAATGACATAAAGGCTTAAGCAAAAATATTCTCTCGACTACATTACTTATGGTGAACTTCAAGGTTATGAATCATTTGTCAAACACTTGTATGACATAGATCCTAAGGTATGTAATATGTTTCATTACATATACATAAAGGTTGATTTTTTTCTCTATTTTTAAGTGTTAATTAATGTATAATATAAGAATGCAATATTTATGATTAATATTCTTTACATTAACTAGTTATTTTTTATGTTGGAGATCGTTAGGTGAATTTATGTTACCATCATAAAATATTTTACCTGGCACATATTGAGATTTACATGTCATTATGAAATACATTGGAATGGAGTATCAAACTATAAATGCATGTCCTAATGATCATATTATATATTATGGAAAACATGTGTCGAAAACAAAATGTCCATGATGTCATATTGATAGATATCAAACCGATCAAGTAACAAATGTTCGACAACATAGGTATTCCAATAGAGGACGACGACCTTCAATAACCACTCACACAACTAGATAAAAGATCAACACATCGATGTTTTGACGTGGCAAAACCCCTATGGGGAAACATCCATGGACCCAACCAACACGACCACTTGGAGCAGCTTATTAATGAAAACTAAAAAGATTACAAAGAGATTTTACAAGAGATTTTCTCACAATTGATCATTGAAAAATGACCCTCCATGCTCTTTAAATAGAGATCATGGACCAATTGAGTGTTAAGCCACATATCAATGGCCATTAAGATCGAGGATAATATGAACCATTGGATCACTCTAAGTTGGGAACATATTGTGATCGTCGGATTTCCTAACTACAAATGCGTACTAATTCATACTAAAGAAACACACTAACAAACACACTTTTACCTAACGACCCATTAGACAAAGTAGATATTAATTAACTCCTAAGTGTCTAAATATCCTAACATCCCCCCTTAAGAAAACCTTGGGATATGATTTAAGGATTTACAATAGTAACATAATAGGATAAGGACAGAGATATTAGAGGCTATCCCCCCTTGATGAGAACTTCCTGAAATCATAACATAGATCGAAGTTTGGAAAACTTCATTTCTGTGAGAGAATTTGTGAAAATGTTTGCAACTTGATATTCTGTAGGGAAAAACAGAACTTCAATAACTTGATCATGAATGAGATTTCTAATGAAGTGCATGTGTATCTCGATGTGTTTTCCATGTTGATGTTCAAATGGGTCTTTGGTGATATTGATATCACTCTGATTGTCGCACCAAAGTCTAGTCGGATGCTGCTGCTGAAATCCAAACTATGAAAGGATCTGTCGAAGCCACAAGGCTTCCTGAATTGCATTTAGTGTTGCTCGGTACTATGTTTCTATTGCATAAAGTGAAATATCATGTTGTTTCTTACAGGCCCAAGTGACAGGTCCTGAACCAAGGCTAAAAACATAACCTATAGTAGACTTCCGATCATTAGGGTCACCGATGCAATCTGAATTAGTGAAATCAACCAATAAAGGATTCCCCCCTAAACTGTAGTGTATTCTGAACTTAATTGTACCACATACATACCGAAGTATCCTCTTAGCTAATTTCCAATGGATTTCATGGGGTGTTTTCATATATCGATAAACAAGACCAACAACAAAGGAAAGATTAGGATGGGTATGATTCGAGTATAAGAGGCTACCAACTAACTGACTGCACAAGGTGGAATCAACTTTGGGAGAAGAATAGGTGGTGGAAAACTTGACTCTAGACTAGAAGGGAGAAAGGGATGGTTTACAATATTCCATCTAAAAGAGACGAAGAAGGTCACGAGTATACTTAGACTGGGAAATACAAATTCCTTCATTGGTTTGCAAAACTTGGAGGCCAAGGAAATAGTGAAAAAATCCTAAGTCTGTCATTTCAAATTTCTTCGTAAGGCTGGTTTTCACATGGTTTAAAAGTTTTGAGTCACTACCGATAAGGATAAGGTCATCAAAATAAAGGACAAGGATTATGAGATGGTTTTCTACTTTCTTGGTATAGACATTAGGATCATAATGGAAAAGGTTTCATTGTAGTATATTCCTTCAACTTGGGAAAATCATTTGGAAACTAATGAAGCCTTGTGTCTTTCAACACTTCCATCTGATGCATAATTAGTTTTGTAGACCCATTTATATGTGACATGCTTTCTTACTTTTGGAAGAGGTACAATATCCCATGTATATTTTTCCATTAAAGAATGACACTCTTCATTCATTATTGTATTCCAATCTGGATGACTTGAAGCTTATGTAAATGTCTTTGGATCACGAGTCTCTAAAACTTTAGCCAAAAGAGAAGAGGCTTGCTAGAACTATGAATGTTTCCGACGCTGATCTGAAGGATCACCGCCAAGATCACCAACTTCTTCACGTGTTGAACAGACCACTCTAGGAAGCGGTGGTGTTGGTGATGGTTCAAGCTCAATTGACTCATCTGGAGGAAGGTGAGTAGATGGAGGTGGATTTTTATCCTCACTGTTATCATCTGAAGAATAAACCAAAATATGAATAGAATAAGGAACAAACGCCGAAGATGGATCACAGGACGAAGAAAGAACAATTGTCAAATAATTCTCATAGGCCAATATATTTTCATATAATTTAATACCTCTTCTAATAATAATTTCATTACAATGTGGTTGAAGAAGTATATAACCTTTTACATCTTCAAAATAACCAACAAATATACACTTCTCACTTTTAGGCTGCAATTCTTTCCTTTTCTGATAATCAATGTGAGCCCATGATATACTACCAAATACATGGAAGTGACTTACATCTGGTTTAATTTTAGTCCAAGCTTTTTCCGGTGTTATATTTTTAAGAGCATTTGTGGGAGTGTGATTTACTATGTAATTTTCACAGTTGATGGCTTTCTCCCAATGCTTTAGACTTAATCCCTTAGATTGGATCATACAATTAGCCATTTCTTTTAATGTGTGGTTCTTTCTCTCAGCAATGCCATTTTTTTGTGGTGTATATGGAACTATGTGTTTCATTTGGATGCCCTGTGTAGTGCAATAACTTGTAAAATTATTGTTCACATATTCTCCTCCATTATATGTTCTTAACCTTTGAATTTGATGTCCAGATTTATTTTCTATAAGGGCCTTGTAGGCAAAAAACTTGTCAAAAATGTCGTTCTTAAGTTTTAAGAAGTAAACCCAAGTACGTTTGGAAAATTCATCAATGAAAGTTAAGAAATACTTGCACCCAGAAAATAAGGAGAAGAAAGTGGACCACACAAGTCACTGTGAACAAGATGCAAAGGGACCAAGGCGTGCCGAGATGCACGTTTATCATAACTATCTCAATGATGTTTACCAAGAACACAATTGACAGAAACACCATCTCTTCATGAAACAAGAGCAAGACTAGTCACCATTTTCTGATTACATAGTTGCTGCAATGAGTGATATTTTAGATGACCAAACCGCTCATGCCAAATTTTTCTCAAGTCATCGCTCTGAGTGACAAAAAATGATAGAAAATATGATCACCCAAAGTTGTCAAACTTGTACAACCTGGTAATATCATGAAAAATTCTAGTTGCAAGCACATGCTTTGAATCTTTTAGATCCTTGATTACAATTTGGTGAGGTGAAAACTCTATGGTTTTACCTTCACCTGAATGAGTGATTTGATATATTGATAGAAGGTTAAAAGAAATACTTGGAACACATAACTCATCATTGAAATGGCCATTATATACTTGAACTGTTCCATATCCTACAACACTAAGAGATATATCATCACAAACAAATATTTTTTTGGTGTTACATTCATTTAGAGCATAAAATATGTCTTTATCCTTAGCCATATGATAAAATTATCCAGAATAAATAAGCCAATCATTAGAAGAAGAAGTAGAAGTTGCATTGAAGGAGAAACCAGAAGCAGAAAGTGCATGTCCATGAGAAGATGGAGAATAAGTAGAATCAATATTGATGTTGTGATTCTTCATCGTTGCTTCTAAAGCTACCATATTCTTGAAACATTTGGACTCATCATGACCATCTTTATTACAAAAGTTGTAATGCCTATCAATATTATTATTTTTAGATTTTTCTCCTTTGTCACCATTAGGAGTTGAAGCTGTCTGAGTGGGTTTGGGACCCTTATGCTGTTTGTTGTTTTGGCAAGGATGTTTCTTCTTGGGATTCTTTAGTTTATATTTCTGTTGGGAGACTAAGGAATTGTTGGAGGTACTTGCAGTGCTGATCACTCCAAGTTGAACAAGCTTATCTTGTTCTCTAATCAAAGCATCACAAAATGACTCAAGAGTGGTTTTTTGATAAGTTTTCCCTAGAGCCTCTCTCATGGAATAAAATGTATATACAAACACATAATATGTACTACCTAGCTCAGAAAGAATAATATAGATGAAACACTCTTCCTCTACCTTTATCTTACATTCTTCACATAAAATTCTGAGTGTTTTAAATTTAGATAGATAGTCTTCAATGCAACAAAAATCATTTGGACTTAAAGTCAGTATTTGATTTTCTAACTAATTTTCTCGAATAATACTATGTTTACCAAACATAGATTCAAGATTTTCCCAAGCTTCATAGGGGTCATCAATTTCTTAAGGTGGAACCTTAAATCAGGAGAGATGGAAATTTTGATCAATCCATGTGCTTCTTCTCTCCTATTATCCCATTTGAATTTCTTATCAGCATCAGTGGGTTCTTTTTCCTTTCCCAAGTTAATCTGGTACAATCCTTTACTTCTTAATAAATCCTCCATATGGGATTTCCATTGGAAGTAGTTGGTGTTGGTAAGCAAAAGATTACTAGAATAAGCCATATTAAATATGCATATAATATGGATTTAAAAATAAAAATTGATGATCTCGATGGAAAAATCTCGAAAAGTTAGGTGGTTTTAAAAAACGACATTGAAAACAAACCTCAGATGTGAAAGTTATGCCCTTTTAAAAAAAGACGTAAATGGTAACCAAAGAATCACATGGTAGTGATACCCCTCCAAATAACATCATTTTTACAAATACGTTGCTTTATGAAGTGACCCACTTTTATAAAAAGAAGTGAGGATCACTTTTACAATGAAGTTACTTTATAAAGGAAAGATGCATGCAAAATAAATAACTCTAAAATAAAATATTAAAGCTAGTTATAGTGATTCACTTTTATACTTGAAGTGAAATACACTTTATAATGGAGCATGAACTTTTTCAAAAAAAGTAACAGAAAGAGAGACTTGAACTCAAGACCTCTTACTTCGTAAGGAAACTTTTAACCAAGTGGGATAACAAAACATATTGTATTGTTTAGCAGGAGGATTTGGGTTGTTGTTGTTGAAGATGGCCTTGGAGAGCATGCTAAAAAAAACTATTTTCACACAAGAAAAAAAATTCTCTTCTCGATGACAATGAGGATTAGATCTCGGTTAGCTTACCCAAAAATTACACCTTTTCCTATTTATTTTCGATTTGTCAAGATCACAAAGGGAAACAAACAAAGAGCATACGTTGATATAAAAGTTTAGCAACCCGAAAAACAAACAATACAAAACCAAAATAATACTCTGCAAAAATTTTAAAGGGGCATATTTAGTCTTTATACCTTCGGATTTGACTGAAATGGTCGTATCTTTGGCAAACAAAAACCTTTTTTGAGTGGAACGAAAAATGTTCCTGACTGAAATGAGGGCTCCAGATGCAATGGAACAGTTCTCTTAGCCCATAAATGTACAAAAATGGAAGAAAGTGGAGATGAGACAACTCATCTTCACGATCGTGATGTACAATAGGAGCGGGTCTTCAAACATGATCTGATACCATGTTCGACAACATAGGAATTCCAAAATAGTAAGAGAACATTCAGTAACCACTCACACAACCATATCAAAGATTAACACACCAACTTTTTGACATGGTAAAACCCCTACGGGGGTACATCCATGACCCCAACCAATGCGGTCACTTGGAGAAGTTTATTAATGAAAAATAAAAAGATTATAGAGATTTTACAAGAGTGCTTCTCACAACCGATCATTGAAAAATGACTTGTTGGGTATGTGTTATATTCTTTGCATGTGTGTGTGTGGGTGTGTCAGTTTTGACAACTGTGTCTGATGATCCCTCTAGTAGTTCTCTTTGTGTTGTTTGCATCAGACACTTCCTAGGGGGGTCCCATGGGCGACCAAGTATGGGTACCCCTGGTTACGCGCAACATTCGGGGTAACGCCCTAAAAGTTTTTCTTTTTTGGGCGGTTTTTGCTATTTGTAGCAGTTTTCTAAATTAATATCGGATTAAGGGATTAGGGTTTTGGTATCTACAAAATACCTAAAAAAATTGTATATATTGTATGGTGAATGGTGAAATTCCATATAATGAATATAAGAGAGGTTTTCCCTGGTTGAGGGTTTTTGGTATAAATCTCTGTGTACTATGTGAATGAGCCATTGATTAAATTTATTTTTTCTTAAGAATCTATATGCATTGCTTTACTTCACAGGCTTAAAACTTACATGTGGTATCAAAGCTCGTTTTTGGCTTCAGAGGGACACCTTTGTTGCTGAGGGTTTGGCTCGGTCTTTATAGATCAAGTTTATCTTGGGTCTGTGATAAACCTGGGTTTAGTGGGAGCATTTGCAGTGGTTATTCAAGTGTAGAAAGAAGAATGGAGAGCTCTTCTAGAATCGATATAGAGAAGTTCAACGGTAAAAACTTTGAGCTATGGAAGCTCAAGATGGAGGACCTTCTTGTAGACAAAGAATAATGGATCGATGTGGATCCTGGTATACAACCTATTGGTACGCAACCTACTGGCACACAGATGAATGGTACAAAAACTACTAGTACACCACCTACTGTTATGTCAAAGGAAGATTGGGAGAAGTTGGACATAAGAGAAATGAGTACTATTCGACTCTCGCTGGCAGATTCGGTGTTGTTGAATGTCTCAGGAGAATCTACAACCAAGGAACTATGGAATAAGTTAGGGAATTTGTATCAATCAAAGTTCCTGGTAAACAAGTTGTTTCTTAGAAAGAAGCTGTATCATCTTAGGATGGAAGATGGAGATTCTGAGACAGAACATCTAAATGCCCTTAATACTCTGGTAAGTCAACTTGTCTCTGTTGATATTACTATTTCAAAAGAGGATAAGTGTATTACTTTGTTATGTTATTTTCTAGACTCTTGGGATAATCTGGTTATAGCATTTGGTAGTACCACTCAATCTACATTGAAGTATGAGGATGTAGTTACATCCTTATTATTTGAAGAGATGAGGCGAAAAATAATGGATAGTCATAGCACATATGATTTATTTGTAAGAGGTCGTACCCAAGATAGGAATCTTGGTAAGCCTTCGGGGGGNGGGATCTAAATCTATAGGTATATCTAAGTCTCCAGGAAAATATTTGAGGAAATGCTGGAAGTGTGATAAAACAGGGCATTATAAGAAAGATTGCAAGTATAAGAAGGTTGAAAAACCAAAGGGATATGATAGTACCTCTTCCACAGAGGAGAAAACCTCCACTGAAGAAGGAGGTGATGTTTACCTGACATCTACATGTACACATGTAGACCATGATGTATGGCTGATCGACTCAGGTGTGTCATACCATATGACTCCTCACAGGGAGTGGTTCTCTGAATATGAAAAATATGATGGTGGTGATGTATTCCTAGGAGATAACTCCACAACAAAAATCATGGGATATGGAAGGGTTAAGTTGCTTCTAAAATATGGAAGGATTAGAACTCTCCCTGGGGTTCTGCACATTCCAAAACTATCCAGGAGCATAATATCTGTAAGCAAGTTGGATGATGCAAGAGTGGATACTGTATTGGGAAAGGGCACTTACAAGATGGTATGAGGAGAAATGGTGTTGATGAGGGGCGTTTGGTGTGGAATTCTATACAATTTGTTGGGAAGAACTTGTACTAATGGGTGTAACATTTCTATTGCCCCTAAGCAGAGAAATGAAGGAGAAAAGACCGATATTGTCCCTGAAAAGAAGACCATGTTGTGGCATCAAAGAATGGGGCATATTGGAGAAAAGGGACTTTGAACACTGGATGGTAAAGGTATGGTTGAAGGCATGTCTAATTTCACTCTGGATTTTTATTTTTGTGAACATTGCATATATGGTAAATAGAATCGAGTAAGATTCACATCTGGTGCTACAATAGAAAAGGGGATCTTAGAGTTGATACACAATGATGCGTTTGGACCTGTTCTTGTTCCATCCCTAGGTAAATCTGTGTATTATGTTTCATTCATAGATTAAGCACCATGGTTGAAGAAATGGATGCCTTGGATAAGAATTATGCATGGGATATAGTTGAGTTGCCAGATGGAAGAAATTTTGTTCGTAGTAAATGGTTGTTTAAGAAGAAGTTTAATGCAAAATTAAAAGTGGAGAAAGACAAAGCTTGGTTAGTAGCAAAAGGTTATTCCCAGGTAGAGGGAATTGACTTTGGTGATATTTTTTTTTTTGTTTTTCTATTGCTAAGTTAAATTCTATTAGATTTATTTTATCTATTGTTGCTTCTTTTGATCTTGAAGTGGAATAGATGCATGTCAAGACAACATTCCTACACGGGGATCTGGAAGAAGAAATCTACATGAAGCATACATAAGGCTTTGTAATGAAGGGAAAGAAAGAGATGGTCTGTAATATTAAGAAATCGCTATAAGGTCTGAAGCAATCACCTAGGATGTGGTACCAAAAGTTTGACACATACGTCCTTGGAATGGGATTTGTGAGAAGTAGGGCTGATCACTGTGTATATTCCAAGA
>SNQJ01S0001198.1:26198-38099 GCA_010110895.2 Picea sitchensis
TATTTTCCCAGCCAATGAAAAGCTTGAAATCTATGACCACCTAGAATTTGTTGAGTAACTGGTATTAATTCCCCATATTTGTCCATAACCCTGAGAAACTGGTATCACATTTTATTTATTTAAAAATAGAAAATGCATTTGCATATTACATCGCTTGGCCATAGCCACATTCATATTTACATAATGGATTAATTAAATTGGGGATTATATTGGGGATGTTACATGGATAGCAACCTTGGGCTCTTGTTTTTTGTTTCAACCATGTATTCCTTATTCAACTTCCAAATAAGGTTTTCATTGACCTCTGGCAAGATATACTCATTCTTGAAGACACATGAATTATGATCCCACTAGAGACTTTGAACCAATATGCATGGGAACCCTTCGTACTATTTCATTGTTGCATCTTCTAGCCAATATTTTAAACACTCTTCCAAACTCAGTTTGGACTAGGAAGATGATGTGTTGAGCATCAACACAACCAACCTAGTTACCTTGACTGCATAAGGATATCCAACGAAGATGTGAGATTAATATTCAATATCATTTTTACACAGAGCACCAATTTGGGTTAATCCAACCCATGTTGGGAAATTATTGTTTAAATCCAACCACAAATTTATTTTTCTCTTCAAGGTGGCATTAAGTTTTCAAATAAGGCTCCACCACTAGTGTTTGACACCCTCAAAATCCATCTCTATTTCGAATTTATAATTGAGTTTGTTCGTGTAGTCCTCAAAATGAGGATTTTTTGACCAACAAAGGACGTCGGGATCATATTCTTTTAGTTTGATAAAATTTTATACAAGAAAAAAAATATATTGGTTCCACTATGTTTCTTTGGCGCCAACTAATCCTATATCCTCAACAAACTTCCATCCATGCCTCCCTAAAGGCATAGCATCATTTAGTGAAAAAATACCAGCCAACTGGCAAGCTCGTAGGAGTGGTTCGGAGAAGTGATATTGGTTTTCATATATCAACTAGGGATCTTTTTCTAGCTTTATCTCCTTCCCATTGCCTATTCTCCAAAATACCCACGTTCCCACCAAGGGAAAGGATGAGACAATATCTCTCCAAATAATTGACCCTTTGGAAGACTTTCATGGCTACCCGATCCACTCAACAATAGACAATATCCCTGGGAGGTATTTGGACTTTAAAAATCTACCCCACAAGGAGTCACTCTTAATAAATATCCATGGGGATATACCTACCAGAACCTAAGAAAATGTGTGTATATTTTTCATTCCCCACCCCCCGAGCTCCTTAGGGAGAGCCACAAGACTCCACTTAATTAGTGGTATTCCCCCTCAAACACGAAGTTGATACCATAGGAAATGAAATCTAATATTGTGAATTTTTGTGAGGATTCCTTTGGATATGGTGACTAGTGAGGTCTACAATATTGGAATTCTCTCAAGAACTGATTTCAGTAGAACAAGTCTATCTCCCCTAGATATCAAACTATTCACCTAGATGGACACCTGCGCCTCAACCTTTTTGACCATCCAATCCCATTCTCCAAAACGAGATGCATTTCGGATTTTAGACCACCCTTGAAGGATTTGAGAGGGAAGGGAAGAATATTCCCCAACGCTTCAGAAACCTGAGGAGAATGATTATAGGTGAGATCAATCATGATTTTTCTATGTTGATTTTCATGTCGGCCATTGAGAAATATAGATCCAATAGTCCTTTCAAGGAGAATAGGTCTCTTAATATACCTTGAACAAAGAATAACACATCATCCACAAAACTTAAGTGTGTTATAGACTCATTGATTGAAACCTTTACTCCTGAGATTGCCCAAGACCTCCTAGCAGCTGACATTAATTTTATTTGGGTGTATACCGCAATTAAGAACAAGAAAGAAGAAAGCAGACAACTCTTCCTAAGACCTTGAGAGGCTCGAAAGAGATTGGAAGGAGCTATGTTTGTAGGAACAATGAATGCTACCAACTAAATGCACCCCATAATCAAATTTAGTACTGCAAGATCCATGCCCATTTGAAGGAAAACCAAATGAAGGAAGGTCCATCTAACATGATCATAATTTTTAGAAAGATACAGTTTTAGGTTCGCCACCCATGCGCTTGAGTTTTTTATTGAGTGAAGATCCTCCTATGCCACTACAATTGCATCGTGAATTTTCCTATTGTGAAGAAAGATAAATTTGTCTTCTGAAATAACCTTGTTGAGGATGGTTTTAAGCCTTTGATTAAGGACTTTGGATATGATCTTGTAGATTACATTACTGCATGAAATAGGCCAATAATCACCAAAATATTTCTCATCTCATTTTTTGGGAATAAAAGAAATGAATGTGGCATTGAATGACCCACTCACCTTTCCATTCACTTGAGACACCCGCACTACTTTTAGGAGATCATCCTTTATTAGGTCATAGAATCCAACGTAAAAATACGAGGCTATCACCTCCAGACTTGAGCTCTTTCCTTTTTGCATGGAGAAAATGGTGTCATGAAATTTTGTCTCTGAGAATTCTTCTTTTAGGGACTGATTCATCTCTACTAATAGCCTAAAATTAGATATAACCTTCAAAATATCTTGGATAGGGCACCCAGGAGGCTCTTGGAAGAGACTGGAGAAGTGGCAATCTCCCTCTTCTTCCTTGTCTTTAAAGGAGTGAACCATAGTCCCATATTGTGATTTTATTTCCCAAATATCAATTATGTCCTTGTGGTAATTCATGAACTGATGAAAAAAATTTGAATTGTTGCCCCCCTTCTTGATCCACAAAACTAGACTTCACAACCTCCATTTTTTCTCATATCTTTATATAAGAGAGTGGCGTAGGTCTTCGAGGGCATGAAGCTGACTAATTTGAGAATCTGTCTATGGATTGCTAGCCATGGATTTATAGAGGAGGGTTATATTTCCCTCTAATTCTAGCAACTCAGCTTTTGACATCTTATCATACTAGTTTTCCCATCCCTTGGAGAATAATTTTACATGAAGAATATTATCGATGAATTGTCACATCAGAGGAGAGGGATCAGAAGATGAGATATTCTTCCACAATTCCTTTATGAGTGCTCCATAGTCTTCCTCTCCGAGACAAATAAGATTTTACTTGAAAAGTGTCGAGGGAGACACTCACTATGACTGAATCTTGAAAACAATTGAAGAGTGATCTAAGAGACCACTTGAGTATACAAAATATTTGAGCATAAAACATTTTTCATTAGCTTCTATGGGACCAAAAATATATCTATTAATTTAGAGGTTGCTTCATCATTGACTCTAAAATTTCTCCATGTGGGATCCAACTTCATTGGTTCCAGATCAATAAGGTGGTGCTTCTAGAGAAAGGAATAAAATAAGCCCCATTAAATATCTTGAGATAGTAAAGTTGAGAGTCCCCCTATAAGGAGGAGGGGATCTCCCAAGACTCCTAAAACTGCCAAGTTTTCCCAAAAGGGAATCCTTTATTAATAGGGACCATAAAATTTAACAATGCTTAGGGAGACCCCCAAATCTTTGTAATCAATATTCACCACAATGTTTCACTAAAATAATGAGGATGAAATGGCTCTGCATGATAGGATCTATCCCATAATGAGCCCCCCTAACATACCCACTGTTAGCACCATGATTTTCATAGCTAAGGTTAGAGGTTTGTCAACAATTTGCAAAGTCATGCCTATTAACAACCATATTGTTTTTATGCCTGGCATCATCTAACATCTCCAAGGGTCAGTTTCAAAATGAATGTTTTCATTTATTATTTACGTTTCCATTTGCAAATGTGTGCTACAAAATTTTCTACGCGTTGTGCAAAGGATTCTATCGCTCAATGGATTTTCGTCGCACAGTGGATTTTGTCGCGTAGTGGATTTCATCGAGTTGTGGGCTGTCGCACATGGGATGTTGTCCCGCATAGGAGTTTGTCATGCAAATGATGTCATCATGCAGTGGATTTCATAGCACAGTCTATTTTCCTATGCACAGGCTACAGGTCGCACTGCGAAAATGACTGGTTTAGTGGTCAAATTCAAGATCAATTTCTGACAAACTAGAGAGGAATTTTGAAAATCCCCGAGAGGTGTTTTTCTAGGACAAACCAAATAATAAAAACCTCTCTCAAATTTCAAAATGTGTCATGTATTGGGAGATTAGAAGAAATCTTTGAGCCCTAGTTTTCATCTTTCATGATTTCCTGTCCAAGACATGTTTTTGCGACACGTATTCCAGCCAGCTGGAGATTTATTTAAAGAAAACACGAGATGTTAGTTTCTAAAAATAGTTTTTTATCAGTGATATATAGTGTCATCTTTAATGCCTATTTTCCTATTTTGTTGAGCATTCTGTTGTGTTTTTGTTGTAGGTTACTGTTTCATAGAAGACTTGTTGTGAAGGGATAACAGAGTGTCCAAAAATGTAAATGATGACTCATCACAACCATATGATCAAATTTTGATCATGATCAATGACTATAAATAATATTTTGGTTACGATTATGATTTGGCAAAGTCAAGTTTTCTATTTTTAGTGAATCCGTTGAAGTTAGTGTTCTCTTTCAAAGGAAATGGATCCATGATTCTAGGATGGAGTAGTTTGACTCTAGTAGCCAAGGGTGACATTATCTTTCTATATATGGGGATCATTTTCATGTAAACAAGGTTGGTTGGCAAAATTGGTAGACGATAACTATTGTATGTAATTCGAGTTTTTGACTGAAACTTAATGCAAAGGTCCTGTAACTTGATAAAAATATTCTAATTGTAGCAGTCGAATGTATTGTGTCTCTTTCTTTACGTACATGTTTCCTGTCATCTTTATTCATATATTATTTTGTCTACTTCAGAATGAATTTTCAAACCTGTGGATTCATTGCACAACATCCCTTGTTCGCGCCACTTAGGAAAACATTTTCTTCTAAAAGTTAACTCTGAATTCACCCACAGCGGTGCTCTGAGTTACTTCTTGTGTTTTCTCCCTGCCCCATTGCAATTTTTCACTGAAGACTGTTTCTTTCTTAGCCTTATCCTCTCAAGTTCAATCACTGATTCATTTGTTTCTGTCATTCTCTCGAATCGAATCCATAGCCGAAGTATTACTCTCTTGCGCTAATTTAACCAGAACCCATTATATCAAAGGTGTTAAATCTAGCCACTTCTTTCAAAGCCATATCCCACGTCGAGACAATGCCTCCCAATAGATCCCTCTCCAGATCCGAAAGGATAGTTTTGGGTCTCCAAGTTGGTTGAAAAAGTTATCTTCATTGTCTGTTTATCAGTCGAACAAATTTACAGAGTGTTAACATTCTGGCATCGTTATCGAGGATGAAACTGAATGAAACTTTCCTTGGGAAGAACGACCTTGTTTCAATTCTATGGTCTGAGAGAAGCAAACACTTAGGCACATACTGGTTGTATTTATGCTCTGGCGACACCACACATCAGAAAATCAGTTGAAGGTGATTCCACTGACAGAAGAATCCAGAGCTAAAGTTTTCATGGTGACTCCAATCAAGCTTCAAATGTGATTCAAAGACTCCACTAGAGAATGAGATGTGTTGATAGAGATATGGAAGAGAAGTATGGAAAAATAAGGTACTCAATCTTAAGTTTAGTTTAAGAAGTATTTTTCTGTTTGATCAATATCTTCTTGTTCTTTCTTGAGTTTTTCAAAAGAATATTTCTTCACTTAAATGAAGACCAAAGATCTATACTTGTATATCCTTCATTGCAAACTCTAGGTATACCTCCTTCTTCTTGTATAACCAATATTCACCAAGCTCCTTCCTCTAAGCCATATGATTTTCATGATCATTCTTGTGAGCTTAATGAAACCAAAGCTGAGCTTGTACCTTCTGTTCTTAATCCTACACCCTCCAAGATTCAAGAAAGATACAATCCTCTTAAATTTCCTTCCATCCTTCATGACTTTCCTCCGAAACATTATAAGTATCTTCCTAGGTTCAATGGATATCTTGATGGACAATCAACTGAAAAACATATTCAGGTATTTGATCATTTCATAGACCTTTTTGAGATCGAACATGATGATGTGTCTATGAGGGATTTTTCTCAATCCTTACAAAGAGATGCCAAAGCATGGTTCAGACATTTGCAACCTAAGTCAATTATCTCATGGGATGAACTGAAGGAATATTTCCGTAGGTTTTGGGGTGAGAAAAAGTCATGGGATCTACTCCTTTCAAAGTTTTATGCCATGAGAAGAATGAAAGATGAAACCATCTCAGATTTTAGTAGAAGGTTTTCTAGTCTTTATTATAGACTGCCTAAAGAAGTCCAACCTCCTGAAGTTGCTGCCATACTCCATTATGTAACAACATTTAAATTAGACTTGTATTTTATTTTGATGGAGAGGAAGTCTATGTCTTTGCAGAAGATGTTCAACAATGCTCAGGAAGTTGCAAACAACATTCAAGCATGTAAGGAGCTACAAAATCATATTTTGGATGAGAAATTGAAAGATAAGGAACCAGAGATTGTGCATAATATGCAGGACGTTGATCGTGTCATAAGTTTTCTTGAAGGATGTCACGAGGATGTGTTTGCAGAGAATGATGATCAGATTGAAGAACAAGATACTCTCCCTAATTGCTTTGATATTGATTCAAATTTAGATCCATGCCATCATGAGCTAGAAACTGATTGTTTTATGTATACATTTGTAGATGGCCATGAATGTGAATTTGTAGATCATCTTGTAGAAGAACAAGTTGTTGCCTCAATTTTCATGTTTGATGACATTACGGAGGTTTTTGGTGAACCCAAGTATCATGGGTACAATGATTCTTATGAGGTTGACTCTTCAGAACTAATAGTTGCACTTTCTGAATTTGAAAATGATTATTTCAGCAACCCAAAGAAATTGGCAAATGTGCATATGACAATGGTGAAGAAAATGAAGAAATTTTTGAATTAGAGGAAATAACTTTGCCATTGTGTTTTTCATCTTTCAAATTGCTGAAGAAAAATATTTATAATGTTTCAAATCTGAAATCCTCTAGGCATGATGTTGAATATGAAGAAAGCAATGGACTTTCCAATGAAAGTTATCTTCCATTATGCTTTTCTTCCTTTGAATTGTTGAAACCAAATCATGATATAACAGACGAAGCAATGACGTTTGACTACATTCATAGTAACATTATTTTACCTAAGAAAATTGTTATCAGTGAAGAGGACCAACAACCTTCTCATACTTTTAATGACCCTATTGTTGATTACATGGAATGTCATTTTAGTTTAGATTTGCAGCTTGTGATCAGCTACTAGCCTGTAAATAAATATGATGGTCAATCAACATCAATGTTAGATATGGATTTATTGCCACTAGGGGTTTCATTTCAGCCAACACTCTCTTCTAATTCAAAATATTGTTATTTCCAACAGTCTCAACATATTTTTCATCCTTTTGTGGTAATCAACAGGTTGAATTACATGAAAACAAGTATGTAGTGGAAGTGGTGAAACACGATTGTTGTTTTATGTATGTTCTGGAGGATCCATTTATAGTTTTGTTGGAGGCGTCAAACAATCCCAATGTTTTTTATTTTTTGAGATTTGAATTTATAGATAAATTTTTGAATGGCTTATCAGTAAATAGGCTTTGCAGCAAGCATGTGCAAAGAAAGAAAAAAATGGATAAATTTCTTGCATGGTTGAATTGGCATCCTTTTCAGCAGTTAGGGTAGGTAGGAGTGCAAATAAGCTCAGTACTACGAGCATTTCTTTTAGCAATCTGCAATTTTCATTTTTAGATTAGTTTCAGATTTCAGTTTGGAGCATATACAACTTTGGGTTTTCAACAGATACATGTGACAGGTCAGAGCAAAGTTTTCAATGGTTTGGGAACATACCAATGGATCAGCACATGGTCTATGATTTCTTTTCTACCTCACTAGGAGGATAGCATCCCCGTTAGAGCTAGCTGTTAGAACCATGATTTTCATAGCTAGGGTTAGAGGTTTGTCAACAATTTGCAAAGTTGTGCCTATTAGCACCCATATTGTTTTTATGTCTGGCATCATTTAACATATCCAAGGGTCAGTTTCAAAAGGAAGGTTTTCATTTATTATTTCCATTTCCATTTTCAACTGTGCACTGCAAAATTTTCTACGCGTTGTGCAGAGCGCTTCACCGTGCAAAGGTTTCTGTCACGAAGTGGATTTTCATCGCGTAGTGGATTTCATTGCGCAATGGATTTCATCGTGTAGTGGGTTGTCACGCATGGGATTCTGTCACACATAATATGTTGTTGCGCAGAGGATTTTATCGCGCAGTGGATTTCATCACGCAGTGGATTTTCTTGCGTACAGGCTACAAGTCGCACTACGAAAAATGATTGGTTTAGTGGTCAAATTCAAGATCAATTTACGAAAAAGTGGAGAGGAATTTTAAAAATTCTTGAGAAATTTTTTTCAAGGACAAATCAAGTAATAAAAACCTCTCTCGAATTTTCAAAATGTGTCAAGGATTGGGAGATTCGAAGGAATCTTTGAGCCCTATTTTTCAGCTTTCATGATTTCCTGTTCGAGACATGTTTTTACGACACGTATTCCAGACAGATGGAGATGAATTTAAAGAAATTGGGAGAGGTTTTTCTTTATAACAAACTTAAATACAAAAACCTCTCTCTTTTTCTAAAAATAGTTTTTTATCTGTGAGATACGGTGTCATATTTAATGCCTATTTCCTCAGTTTGTTGCGCATTCCACTACGTTTTGACTATAGGTTACTGTTGCGTAGTAGAATTTCTATGCAGGGATGACAGAGTGTCCAAAAATGAACATGATGACTCATCACAACCATATGGTCAAATTTTTATCATGATCAATGACTAAATAATATTTCGATTACGATTATGATTTGGCAAAGTCGTTTTTTCTATTTTTAGTGAATCCATTGAAGTTATTGTTCTCTTTCAAAGAAAACAGATCCTTGATTCTAGGAGGGAGTAGATCGACCCTAGCGACCAAGGGTGACAATAAATTTCTATATATGGGGATCATTTTCATGTAAACAGGGTTGGTTGGAAAAATTGGTAGATGATAACTATTGTATGTAATTCGAGTTTTTGACCGAAACTTAATGCAAAGGTCCTATAACTTGATGAAAAGATTCTAATTGTAGCAGTCATATGTATTGTGTCTCTTTCTTTATGTAAGTGTTTCCTGTAATCTTTATTCATATATTTTTCTATCTACTTCGGAACGAATTTTCGAACCTGTGGATTTGTTGTGCAGTGCCCCTTGTTCGCGCCACTTAGACACAACATTTTCTTCTAAAATTTAACTCTAAATTCACCCACAACGATGCTCCAAGTTACTTTCTATATTTTCTCCCCACCCCATTATGATTATGCACTGAAGATTGTTTCTTTCTTAGCCTTATCCTCTCATGTTAAGTCACAGATTCATTTGTTTCTGTCATTTTATCAAATCGGCTCCATATCCAAAGTCTTACTCTCTTACGCCAATATAACTAGAACCCATTATATCAAAGGTGTTAAATCTTACCACTTCTTTCAAATCCATATCCCGCGCGGAGACCGTGCCTCCCGAGAGAGCCCTCTCCAGATCTGAAAGGCTAGTTTCAGGTCTCAAAGTTGGTTGAAAAAGTTACCTTTGTCATTTTTTTATCATCTGAATAGATTTATGGAGTGCTAACACCCACAAAATCAATTTCACTAAAAGACCACCTAGGAAGCCATTGTTCCAACGAGGCAATGGATTTGGCACCTTCACACATAGTTTCCTATAGTAGAATGAAATCTAAATTGTGGCTCTTAATGAACCATTTGAGGGATATTTTTTTGTGGGCACACCCTAACCCTCTGACATTGAAAGAGAGGACGATCATGGAGGGGGTATTTTAAGGGATTTCCGCACTCCAATGGCCCCATGAATGGTGGTCTTCTTTCCTTTGTGGATATCCAAAACCAATTTTTGTTGAGATTTGCGGAGAAATGATTTCCTCCCCACTAGGTTAGAATGAGCAAGATCCAATGCAAGCCCCCTCAAGAAGGAATAATCATTCTCTTGTTTGACACAACATCTCAGATAATAACCTTTTTTAGGAGATGGGGCATCCACGATGGGATCTGGTTAAAATTATGGAGAGAATCCCTTAATGGCAAGGTTGGGATTGGGGCTACCACCGAGGTCCTAGGACAAGGATACGGGGGGAGTGGGAGAGGTGGGAGAGGAGACCATGGAAGGGGGAGGGATAGGGAGAACTAGAGGAATGCTCGAGGGGGAGGACATGTGAAGGAAAGGAAAAGGGACCATATAAGGAACAAATTCAATGGAACCTGAAAGTAGGGAAACTGAAATGGACTTACTAGAATGTCCATGTGTTGAAGAGGGATCAACTTGCAATCTTCCTACTTTGATGATTCAATATTGAACCTGAGGAGTGCCAACACTAGTTGAATCCATGCCACCTACGATGGAAGACACCTATAGATGGTCAATCTCGTGACAATTGAATCACGAAAAAGGAAAGAACCAATAGTCCACCTTTTGCTTCTAGATGAAATAATTAAATACCAAGTCCAGTTCCCCCATCATTCCATCCCAGAGGTCAAATTCTATTTGAATCCATGCCCATATTTGATCAATTTTGGTGTCCCTATGAAGTTCCAACCATACAAAATAGTAAATATTGTTTCCAATGGTCGTTAAAGACTCCAAGTTCCAAAAGAGTAGCGGAATCCCTGAAAAAATTTCCCCAACCTTGACCACTACAACTTGCACTTTGAATGGATCAAAATCCATGAACCAGGATTGGAGAACCAAGCTCTACGGGCCACATGACTAGTCTTTTTCCTTCAAGACCTTGAAATCCTCCTCATATTTTAAAATGAGACATAACCACTCATGAAAGAGAATGTTAAAAAATGGCATGTATCCCAACACGGGGTCCCAAGTGGTATCTAGCCACCTCACTAGGACTTCCTCTTTGACATATTTACCAGAGAAGAGCCCAACTAGGGTTTTTCCCACCAAATATTTTAGCTCCACAATTGCTAGGTCCTTTCCAACCACCATTTCAACGCTAGAAAATTTGGGATGGACACACGTTTTATTGCTTGTTCCTTTGATTTCCCTAGGGTTTGTCTGGCTTGAAAAGTCTTTTGTTTTAGTTGAAGAGGTAGAGAGGTCTTCGAGGAGAGGCAGAGGAGAGAGGAAGAGAAAAGGGGAAGTCACAAAATGCGACGAAGAGAGGGGAGGGAGTGTTGTATAACTATTGCCCTTCCTCGAGGCCTTTGAATATATCCTCATGTCAAATCCATTGAAGTCGTGGGAGGAGAAATGTGCGGAGAAATCATAAGCACGGGAGGGGAATGGTTCGGAATAATAATCCTCTTGGGCCATAAAGGCTTTGGATTTATGAGGTTTGACCTCATAGTCCAATAACTAAGCCTCTATGTCTTCCATTAGCACACACATTGCATCAGGGGAGGAAACTTAGAGAGAAATGGGATCGAAAAATTATCAAAACAAGGCTTGGACTGGGGAAACTGTCTTCCTGTCACTGAAAATATTCCTTAAAACCTCCCTTTAAAAACCCTAAAGCATTGTCGAAAAAAAAATCATGAGGAACTTCACACATGTGGAAAAAAGACGAGGTCATAGAGCCATCTTTCAACCTTGGAATATATATATATATATATATATATATTATATTATGAGCCAACCTAGATCCATATTAATAGATCTATAATGTTCCGAGACAGGTTAAATCCTTTGAGGTGCAAACCTTTGCTCAAGCTTTTCACTCTAAAAATAATTTTTCACCTTAAGCGATTTGATGGTTAAAACATTTGAATGGTATATTGCTCAGTATTAGTAAGATGTGTAATTCCCTTCGCGATCAACATGGAATTGACACATGGCAT
>SNQJ01S0001198.1:40194-70359 GCA_010110895.2 Picea sitchensis
AAATATAATATATTTTCCTATTAATGCCTCCCCTCTCCCACCCTCTATACACCCTCTATAGAGGGTGGGAGAGGGGAGGCATTAATAGGAAAATATATTAGAGGGTGGGAAAAGGGGGCATTAATAGGAAAATATATAATATATTTTCCTATTAATGCCCCCCTCAAAATATTATTTCTTTGTATAATATGTATACATTCCTTAGAAACAATAATTAAACAAATAATAGAAAATAAGGAGCCATAAAAAGATGATTTCCAATATTCCAATTGGCAAAGAAACACCATATCCATCGCACTTGCATTCCACACGAGTTGAACACATGCAACACACAAACATTAGTATTGCGTGTAATATGTTATAAGTGGTTGAATGTATATTTTCTGTAAAAGACACAGATAAAAAAATATATAGATGAATACATAAGATACATTCGAAAATTATTTAGCAATACTTATGAAAAGAGATAGACATATAAACATGAGCATTATTGGTGGTTGCAATTTAAATAGCCAAATTAAATAACATGATATTTCTATTGATAATTATTAAAATACACAATCGGGTGATTATAATGAAAATATGGGAGATACATTAAAACAATGCTTTTAAAACTTGATAAAATTGTAAGAAATGAATGATTACACGGTTTAAGACAAGGTATCATGTCAACATATTAAGCATGCAAGGATATGACATCGGGTGATTATAATGAAAATATGGGAGATACATTAAAACAATGATTTTAAAACTTTACAAAATTGCAAGAAATGAATGATTACATGGTTTAGGATAGGTATCATGTCAACATATTAATGGTTTAGGATAGGTATCATGTCAACATATTAAGCATGCAAGGATATGACATCCGTTGAGTTAGTATTTGAGCTAGGGGACATAAATTCCCACTAAGAACAAAATCACTATAGGTATTATTTTTTACATGCAAAGTTGATAATGTTGATAAGTCATTCACTACAACAAGAGTGATTGTTCAACTTCCCGAATCATAAAACATGGTATTTGAGCATAATTCCACATAAGTATAATGTTTTCAATTGTATGGAACATATACATTGCATTTGTTATTTATGTTCAATGTGACATCTTGCAAGAGATTCAATCTTAATCGTATCCTATATTCAAAATATTCATTTGAGCTCTGAAGAGGAAAGGAAATTGGCCAAGTTTAAAATTGTGTATTGCATCAGCCACAACATGGAAGTCAAACCATGATGTGTAATTCATAATAGTTGGTTGCAATGAAGTGCTAGGCACATATATCCCATAACATGGTGATGGTATCCAAAATGGATAGCTCATTTATTTTTTTCAATATCATCCACTTAAGAGTATATCAATGTGTAACCAATATATTTTTACTTTATAAAAAAACCGCATCCATAAGAGGTGTAGGTTTTGCATCTCGAGATACACCACTTTTCCATATTATGTTAAGAATGTTGCAAATACTATATTTCCACCTAAACTTGTCATAGAAATGTTCCACAACTATCCATTGATATTTGTTTTGTTGACTCATGTTGCTCAATATGGAGAAGAAACCCTAATGTCCAATTTTAATATAATCTATAAACATGAATATTCTTGTAAATGGATGGAATATAATCAATTTCTTAGAATTGGACATTGGAGAAGATATATATAAGAAAAACAAGGAAACCACATGTATATTCAATTTTGTAGATAATTCTTAGGAATGATATAATAAATAAGTTATTAATCTTAATTTAAAATATCAAAAGTATATTTATCTTATAACTAGTTTTAAAAAATAAATCATTATAATCAATAAAAACTCTCAATAATTCTATAATGAATTAAGGTATTGTACAATTTTATACAATTTTCACTAGCTCTATAATGAATCAAGATACTGTAGAATTTTATACAACACAATATAAACTCTTTATTACAATCTTTATTCTATCTTATCTTTTACTTCCTTTTATATATATATATATATATATATATATATATATATATAAGAATGAAATGAATATTTAATATTTGGAATAATTCGTAAATTAATTAATGAAATGAATATTTAATATTTGGAATAATTCATGAAATTAATTAAAAATATCAATTTCTTCATATTCTAATGATATTTTATAATTACTAAATAAACTATAAAAATAATGCAAATGATAAATCATTACGATTAAATGAATTTAAAATTTATGATAATGAATTAAATATTTATTTAATAAATATAATGAGACAAACAACGCAGTGAAAATAATTAACAATATATTATATGAAATAATAAACATAATAATAAATATTACATGATAATAATCAAAATAATAAAGACTAATAATAATATATATTATATAAATATAATTACCTAGTTGGGGTGGAAGGGATGCGGGGGAGGCTATTGTCGTCCTCGATAATGACATGAACAAATGCATGATTGTCGATGTGCCCTCCCACCTGACACATTTGTACTTTTCTTGATCCAGCTATGAAGGGGAGCTCGTGGGAAGGATGATGGAAAATTTGGGATAATCTCCCCACTAAACATGCACATTACTCTGCAGTAATGAGAGATGGCACTAAAGAATATGGGTGTTACGTCTAGGTGAGGAGGGATAACTTCATCATTGTAGAGGCCTCGCCGTTACAACAACAAGCGACATACAAGAAGTTAATTTTTTTTTTTTGGAGTGTTAGGTCAGGTAAATAAAACATTGTAAGAAGAGAGACATCATCAACCACATCAATCTATTAATCCTAAACATCCATTCACATGGAGTACAAAGATTCGTTCGCAAAACTCATCATAAATCATATCATTTACAAAATGCGCAAGCAGTCTGAAGTATACAACAGTGATTCATTAATAAATTAATGGTGCAATAAAGGGGTTAATCCATCAATGTCAACATAAGAGAAGGCGCAAGGTAACGCCTGTATTTAATTGTTGCATAAGAAAATCTAGACTTAAAACATAAATCATGCATCGCCTAGAGTTGAGGCGCAAGTGTATCATCAATTAATTCATTGTGCGAGGGATCCAAGGTCCAAATTTTATTCGCCCCATCATAAATTCATTACGCGCTAATATCTAAATATCCAATCATAGCATAAGCCCAAGCGCGAGGTAAACAAATTTTTAAACGCTCATACATGTCACAAAATTCATCAGCTCAATAAATCTAGGACCTAACCTTCACCCTTAATACATTTACTTACGCAAGTAAAGGGGGTTAATACATCGTTCATTCGCACAATTAATGACGCACGTAAGGATTATTAATCCAATTAAAACTATAAGAAAATCGGTCTTGCTTTAGCAACATTCAAGAATTCATAAGTCATTTTACATCTTATTATTTTAAATCTAAAAGTGACATCATCATAAGTAGAAGGATAATATTCAGTTGTTTAACCTATCCATTTGTAAGGATAAAAGATTCTCATCCTACCATCTCATATCCTAAAGCATCTAGTATTATTATATACCTTAATTCTACATAAAGTAATATTATTGCCATCATATCTAATTCTAAATTATATTAAGTTCAATGATGTTCGGTGCTTGTAATAAAAAAAATGTTTTTTCCTTTATATTATATAAACATTGGATGCATTTAAATTCAACACTGAATTTACATTAATATAGGATATACATATATAACTGTTACCTTCAACCAATCAATCAGTCCAACTATCTTGAACAACCTAAAAATTTCTTACTCAAACAAAAATTATTAACATTAACCAAGGAATCCTCACTTTAATCTAGGAAGTCATTATCAGGAACTACGAAGACATTAATTATTATTATAAGGTAGTTAGACTCAGATGTCAAGGTGAACCTGGTAACCCAGGACATCGCTGAGAGGATTCCGCGCTAACTCGATACGAAGTTCCTTTTAAAAAGCGGGTATACTGAAAAGCATACCTCGTAACACGAGAAGTATGAGGTAAGGTTGGTGGTCAAAAACTCGTCCAAGTGAGGTGCGAAATAAATTAGGATTAGAATAACCCCAGACACACGTCAAAATGTTGGGTATAAACTTAAGTAAGTAATTCCTCAACAGACCATTAAAGTCTAATTGAATACCTTTCCGTTTTCCTTTCAACACAGAAATGATGACTGACTCTTCTCTATGAAAGGTTGAGTGAGGAAAGTCGTTTCTTCCAGAGATCACAAGAGTGGAAGGCAGAGTAAGGTAAGGTCACATCTGTCGCCTGCGGTAGAAGGATGGTCAGCTTTCTACACGTGGTTGCATGAAAATTAATTTTTAAATCAAAAACCTGCTGGCGAAAAGTGCGGAAGCACTCCCTACGGTAACCTGGATGCCATCACAATTCTGCTTTCGTTTAAAGGAGGTGTCGATGCCGAAAATTTAAATGGGGAGGGTATGAGAGGCTCACTGTCAGTAAAATGAGAAGGCACATGTCCATATTTGCAGGATGGGGAAGAAATCACCCAAGTTTAGGCGAAGAGGACCGCTCCAGGAAACGCCACAGAGAAGGCACGTTTAATGCTGGAGAAATACTAGCTGAGAGCAGGTGTCGTGGTCGTGGGAGAAAACTTCCTAGAAGAGAAGGAGTGAAGCATTACTGGTAAAGAAAGGACGTGGAGACCAGAATGAAAACGTTGGCGTCCCAACAACCAAGTGGTCGGAGTAAATTTGTGAGAAAAAATACCCAACGACTAGAAGGGCACCCAAGAATCGCAGTCTCCCTAAGCCAACCTACGAGAACGCTACCCTTCCACTCTGGAACTGCCTAACACAGTAAGGAAAACCCGACAAGAGTCGAAGGAAGGGAGAGTCCATTCCCTAGCCAGCTTACCCAACAAAGGACGCAGAGATTTTTCTAGGGAGAGAAGGACGTAAGGATAAGTGTAGGAAGGGCGCAAAGAGAATCCCCGAACATGGAATGCCAAGAAAAAAACGTTGTCCAAAACCACAAGGAGGCGCAGAGCCATCTGGAGGAAAAACATGCACATCTATCTACATGCTAAGGATCACTCATTTCGAAATTCTTAAGTGGATGGGTCATTCGTCTTACACTTTCGACTCAGCTCACTTGAGGCTTCTAGGTTTGGATAAAGGAATTGGATATTCCATGTCGAAGGTGGTAAGAAATCTGAGCCTGACCCAAGGATGTATAAAAGGTTTCAAACACATAAGGAGGGTCAACCAATGAGATAAGTATGACACAAAGCTTCGCTGAAGGAGAGCATGAACCAAACATTGGGCCTCCTTAAAATCAGAATCACTACAAGGTAGTGGGAAGCAAAGGGAACGCAATGACAGTCTGAACATTCAAAAACTTGATTGAGGGTTGACAAGGAACAATGACGATTCAGAAAAGAGCGTAGGGACAACTAGTTATAAAGGATGAGCAAGTTTTAATCCAAGGGTAACGAGAATGGTCAAGCTACAGGAGAATATTTTTTCACATAAAATCAATCCTGCTACAACTAAACCCAAGAAAAAAGGGCGATATCTGAATACATAAGAAATCATCTGATTAAGATTAGGTTCATTTTGAAATAAGTGACCTCTGAATTCTTATGAAAACATACTCATACAATCGAATTCATTGCGAAAAGAAGCGATATCAGAATGAATATATAAACGAGCTTATCACAAATTAATCCATTGCGGGAATGCAACGATGAAAAAATACATATATAAACAGGTTATTACCATTATCTCCTTTTTGAAATAAAGCGACATCAATTTACATGTATATATTCCTTATTACAGTGTCATTCAATGTGAAATAAAGCGACATCATTTACACATATAATCCTTATTACAATTTGATCCATTGCGAAGTAAAGAGAAATAAAGCGACATCAAATTACATATATAATTCTTATTACAATTTGATCCATTGCGAAATAAAGAGATATCAGAATTGCAAAAATTAACCATACACATGCCATTAACCTATTACCTATTTAACTTATCGAAATTACCATCACCGACGTTGGTTTGTTGATGTCTTTCAGTTATTGGAGATCCTCCTCGCTCCCACTTGCTAATCATTGAGACCTCACTGGTACCTCCCAACCAACGCTAAGAGTACTCTTCTTCCCCCTGAGTCCCCTGAGCCACAAAGGGGCCATGCACACAAAACCCAGAGATAAATCTAGCTCTCAGCTCGCCTCGCAAGGTCGACCTACCACTCCCTACCGAGCTGGGCATCCCAACTCCCACAAGAAAAACAAGTCAAGAAAAATATCGGCAGCATAACCTTACACCTACCAGTCGTCTCTTTACCTCTCCTCTACCATATCTTTTATAGATGTATTCTTAGTGACCTTTCCATTTGCACATTAAATTAGTTTTATTAAAAAATTATTAGGAAATATTCCCCCTCGTACACTTGTCACCCAATCCTTTAGTTTCACAATAAATTCATTTAATTAATTGAATTAAATTGCCAATTTCCCTCACCCACCTAAAAACGTTCCTAAAAACACTCCTCAATGTCCCTTTATTCCCTTACATTCCCTTAATGACCAATGCCTTTCTTAATGCTTAGTTGAGTTTGAAAAAGGAAAATTTTCTAGACTAGATTCTCTCCTATGTCCACATTCATTTTGTAATTAAGTTTCTACTTTTTGTCTAAGTTCGAAATTAGCAAGTCTACACAAAACAACAATTAATCATTTAAAAATTCAATCCTCCATTAATTTATAAATTTGATTTCCCCCCCTTTTATTAATTGCTTAGTTAAATTTTTGGTCCTCATAGGCTTTAATTTCTACTAGGCTTAGCAAATTATTTTTTAGGGAAAAGTTATAATTAATGTACTTTACTGATGCATAATTATTTTAAGGCTAACCATGTCAAGGTAAGATATTGTTTTCTAGGTACCTAGGTTCATTGAATCATCACTGTTTAAAACCTGCGACGTGTCATTCAAGACACACTATGTGATCCAAGGGTGTCACTTGCCTTCATTCGAGTTCCATCTATGCAACATTCTCTTCAAGACACACTACGTGCTTCAAGCATTCTACTCGCCTTTTCACTGATTTTGGAAGATGTCAAACCTTTGGAGTCAATACTCTGTCAGGTGACCTTGTGGGAGACTAAAGGCCTCTAAGGAATAAGGACCCTACCTTATTGCACACCCCTTAGAATCATCGTGAACGACTGTCACAGTCAACCCTCACGGCATCGTGGATCCCTCAAACTAGGTAATCAAATTACCTATAGTTTGAGCCACAATGAGAGTGCTAGTAGTTTGTGGCAGGGCTGCTACCACACCTCTCCCTCAATATCTTTGGTTGTCGTGCGTGACCCCTTTACTCCAAATGTGAGTCTAATTAGCAAGCTATCGTCAGCCTGCATCCATCAACACACATGTCATCAATCCATAATCAACATCATAATATATCAGTCATATGTCACATATGTAATAACAGAAATAACCAAACCATAAATATTCCACTCCTTGACTCGACCTAGAGGCCAAGGAGGTCCATCTATGCCATCGACATCCTCAATCTGTCAAGAGTCCCGCACACTCAGGAGAAACCAGTCAAAATCACCTTTCGACACATATATAATCAAATAGCATATCACCATATCCACAACATCATCATATTCCATAAGTGAAATACTCATCATTTAATGAACCGGATGACTTGCACACAAGTGTCCTCAAGGAATAAGTCACAATTAGGTGTGTGCAAGAGCGGGATGTTACATACACCCCCTCTTGTTTTAATCTTCGCCCCGAAGTTTCACAATATATAAGTGTTGAAATAAATTATCTCACAATATCTATATGTCTAGCTATCAAAAAAATGGAAACTATTGATGCATATCATATGTGTCCTCCCAGGTCGCTGAGTGCGTACTATAGTTGTACCATGGGACATTGCCCTGATCGACTGTTCGACGTCGTAGATGTCGAATGAGATGGTCCAGAATGCGGATTGGTTCAGCCGTGAGCGCACCCTCGCCCAACATCTGCCAAGAACTCAGTCAATATCATGTGTAGGATCATCGACCTAAAGTCGCACATGAATAAAATATAAACATCACGCAACACCTCAAGGATGAGGCACGACTAGACGTTAGTCCCTTCATAACTATGGTCATGTGATGCACATCAGAAAAACCCTTATGTTGATCCTACACTTCCTCCATCCCCTTTTGTATCGTTTGTAAATGTTCTTTCAATCTTAGATCACTTTTGGTCCTACCAAGACCCCATCCTAGATTTGATCCCCACTCAATGGCGTCTGACACGATCACCCATAAAGAAACTCAAATGGAACCATCTTACGGGTGCCTTGATGGTTGTTGTTGCACACAAACTCGATGAGCAGCCATAAATATTCCCAACGTTTATGTTGGTCCAACACACACATACACAACACAACCCTCCCAAAATGGTTCATCCCTTTGATTAGCCTGTCTATCTCAAAGAAATGTTGCACTAAATTTCAGTGGTGTTCCCAAGGCCTCTTGGGAAACTCATCTAAAATCATCTTGCAAACACCGAATCCTTTATCAGATATGATTCCTTTCGTACATCTAACAGTCTCAAAAACTTGCTGATAAAAATTCTAGCTATACCTGGCACCTGATGCACCGTATGGACAAGGACAAAGAATGAACTCTTTGTCAGAGTGTCAACTATCACGAAAATGGAGTCATGCCTCCTTTTTGTCAGCGGCAATTCAACAGTGAAGTTTGTCCAAATGACCTCCTATATTGGTTTTGGAATAGCGTGTGGTCGTAGAAATCTCGCTGTATGTCTAAGTTCAGCCTTCACCTACCGATCTTCTAGATATCTCTTCCACAATTGACGATGTTCGCTTGTATCCCTTCCAAAAGAATAAGGGATTAAGTGCAATCCTCATCTTCATGACCCTTGGATGAGCCATGTACACTGCTCTATGAGCTTCGCATAAGATCAAACTTTTCAATTCATAGTTGGGTTGTAAGTAAACCTGGTTATTACACCACAAGGATCCATCGTTGTCCACAATATATCCCTCAATTTTGGTGCCATCATGGTGTCTTTCCCGGAAGAAACAAAAATTCCTTACTCTCTTTATATCAGTCATTGTCGCACTGCAGTTATAATATTTTGACGTAGATTCGTTTGAAGAGGTATCACTTGAAAATATGTGTGGTCTTCGACTCAACGCGTCTTCCACTTTTTTCACTATTCCCTTTTAAGTAGGAAGCCTCAAATCGTACTCGATAAATAGTTCTGACCAACACCTTTGTTGCGCGTTCAAGTCATTTTGTGTAAAAGGTGTTGTAAACCATAGTGGTTTATTTTTAGGTCGAAATTTATGTCCAATCAGGTAGTGTCTCCACATTATCAGGGCATACGCGATGGCTAAAAACTCCAAATCATGTGTTGTATAGTTCTCCTCAAGCTTCCTTAACTTCCTCGAGACGAAAGTGATCACTCTACCATCTAACAGCAAGACTCCGCCTAAGCCTTCCATGGATGTGTTAGTGCATACCAAGAAGTCGTCATCCACGCCAAGGACTTTTAGTATTGACCTTGTCATCAACAACTCCTTGATCCTTCGAAATGCCTCCACGCATTTTTTTGGTCCACCCAAACTTCTTGTTCTTCTTCCGCAATCTCGTAATTGGAATTGTTATCTTCAAAGAACCCTTGATGAAATGTCGATAATATCTCGCTAAACCCATGAAGCTAAACACTTCTAGGAATTTCGTCGGCACATACCAGTCCACAATAGCCTCTACATTTGTTGAATCCACAACGATGCCTTCGTCGGAGATAACATGCCCTAAGAAATGAATCCTCGATAGCTTTGCGACCGCTTCTCGTAATTTATTCTCTTGCAACACTGTAGTGCCAAGCGCAAAAGTTCATCTTTATCTTTCATCATCCGAGTAAACATAAAATGTTGTCAAGGAATACTCGACGGTAGTCAAGCAGAGTCTCCACGACCCATCCTTCTTCCGTATGAAATTAACAGGAGCACTCCAAGGCGATACACTTGGAAGTATAAGTCCTAGGTCCATAAACTCTTTCAATTGCACCTTCAACTCCTGTAACTCTGGGGTCGACATCCGATAAGGATTTATTCCCATCGGTTTAGTTATAAGTTTTAGGTCGATGGTAAATTCCATCTTGGCTTCAGGCGGCTCACCTGGTAATTATTTTGGGAATCACATCTGAAAACTCTCATACTACCGGAAGGTCTTCTAATACATCCTCCATTCCCTTGACGTTGGACACTAAGTATGCATATAAATTGCATCCTTGTGCGTGCTCTCTTGTAGTTGTAGGGAAGAAATTAACCTCGGGGATTCTCTCTGTTTTCTTCCTTCAAACACACTTCTTTGTCCTTCATCGTTGATCCAACTCAACCACCTCATCTTACCATTGAGTATTGCATCATGTGATTCCCAGCAGTCCATATCGATCATGTCATCAAGATCTTACATTATTCCCCAATTTAAGCGAAAATTCATACCCCTTCCTCCAAACATCCTGTGGGAACTCAAAGCCATATCAATGAATCGAAGCTCGTCTCGTCGAAGGCTTTTATCAAAATTCCTTCAGCGCAGTACTAGGAATAGAGCTCTTTGTAGCGTTGGGATCTAACAAATACTAATTTTGGTTGGCTATGGTACCCTATGCCTTGATCACAGTGGTCTGGCACTCAGTTTGGCGCTTATTTTCCACGATTAAGAATCTTGTGGGCCTATTACATCTCCCCAACGGTAGTGGGTCCCGTCGCCTCGGTCGCTCTAGCATTTTTAACCAGACAGTCTTACTAGTAAGGTGGCATCTCCACCAGTCTAGCATGCGTCTCCAACCCTACACTCATGGTCCCCAAGGTATAAGTTGTTGGCCCACCAACCTAAGATCTTGGTCTGTTCCACTCACAAACATAACTATGGATGTTGGCGATGGTCCCAGTAGGGGGGTCTTCTGTTGAGGAACCTGTCATCATGGTTTCATGAAAAACGGTTCTAGAGACGTATCTTGCAACTAGGATGTCTTGTCTTCTTGGCGTTTGATGTTGTTATGTACCATATTTCGTCAATATAGACGGTCTTGCAAGAGTCCTGCCCTGACTCCCACAATCAATTATTTCTTAACTACGAGGCCTACTGGAATGCATCGTGCAACGTCTAAGAAATTAATATCCTAACCTTTGCACAAAAACTGGAGTTAAGGCTGAACTTGAACTTGTTGATCTCCATCTTTTCCAGGTTTCGATGTGAGACATACCAAAGAAGATCCCAATTCGGGTCCTAAAATTCAACACCGTACGACCACCATGTCATAAGGCATTGATCTCATCGAGATGTCGCTTAATGAAATCCTCTGTAAAACCTCTACCGAAACCGTCCCTCGAATCATTCCCATAACACTGCTTCCGCGACCATGTTTAACTGAGGTAGGAGTGTCTTCCACCATAGAAGAGCGCTCCCCTTGGGTTGAAGACCGCCATGCGAACCTTCGTGTTGGAGGTTAAAATCGAGAAGTGCGAAGCTCATCTCCTTTCTCTCCAGCTATGCCTCAGTGGCTGAGCCGTCTGTGGCACTCATGAACTCGGGAAATTAAACTTCTAACATCCTTTGTGGATGCTACCAGTATGGGTTGGGGTATGCGGTGGAACCTCAAGGGTACAAGCGCCCTGGCCTTACCTTAGTATAGACAGTTAGTCAAGGCCTCTGACATTTCTCTTGAAGGACCTTGTCAAACCATCAACCTCCCTTACAACAATCTGCTCCTATCCAAAGACTTGTTCTTCTCCTTGGGATTTAGACCCCTCAGGCGTAGATGCAACTGGAGGCGTCACGCCTCTACCCCTAGTCACCATGTCATCTACCTCCACGACGTAACCCCAACCATGATTACTGCAGGGGCAAGTTAAAGTTTTAATTAGTGCTAGTTTATTACTTAAGGGCTTAACTAATTGGAAGGCATGGCTATCCATAGTCACAGGGTTGAACCTGCTCTGATACCATATGAAGCGGCCTCGTCATTACAACAACAAGCGATGTACAACAAGTCAATTTTTTTTTTGGAGTGTTGGGTCAGGTAAATAAAACATCGTAAGAAGAGCGACATCATCAACCACATCGATCTATCAATCCTAAACATCCATTAACATGGCGCACGAAGAGTCATTTGCAAAACTCGTCATAAATCATATCATTTACAAAATGCACTAGAAGTCTGAAGTCTACAACAATCATTAGTTAATAAATTAATGGTGCAATAAAGGGGTTAATCCATCAATGACAACATAAGAGAAGGCGCAAGGTAACGCCTGTATTTAATTGTTGCATAAAGAAATCTGGACTTAAAACATAAATCATGCACCGCCTAGAGTTGAGGCACCAATGTATCATCAATTAATTCATTATGTGAGGGATCCAAGGTCCAAATTTCATTAGCTCCATCATAAATTCATTACATGCTAATATCTAAATATCCAATCATAGCTCAAGCCCAAGCGCGATGTAAACAAAATTTTAATCCCTCATACATCTCACAAAATCCATCAGCGCAATAAGTCTGGGACCTATCCTTCACCCTTAATACATTTACTTACGCAAGTAAAGGGGGTTAATACATTGTTCATTCGCACAATTAATGACGCACATAAGGATTACTAATCCAATTAAAACTATAAGAAGATCGGTTGTGCTTTTAGCAACATTCAAGAATTCATAATTCATTTTACATCTTATTATTTTAGATCTAAAAGTGACATCATCATAAGTAGAAGGATAATATTCAACTTCTTAACCTATCCATTTGTAAGGATCCAAGGGATCAATTTTGATTGACGATAATAAAGGATTCTCATCCTACCATCTCGTATCCTAAAGTATCTAGTATTATTATATCCCTTAACTCTACATAAAGCAATATTATTTCCATCATATCGAATTCTAATTTATATTAAGTTCAATGATGTTCGGTGCTTGTACTAAAAAAAATGTTTGTTCCTTTATATTATATAAACATTGGATGCATTTAAATTCAACACCGAATTTACATTAATATAGGATATACATATATAACGGTTGCCTTAAACCAATCAATCAGTCCAACTATCTTGAACAACCTAAAATTTCTTAATCAAACAAAAATTATTAACATTAACCAAGGAATCCTCACTTTAACCTAGGAAGTCATTATCAGGAGCTACGAAGACATTAATTATTATTATAAGGGAGTTAGAATCTAATGTCAAGGTGAACCTGGTAACCCAATCCATCGGGGAGAGGATTATGTGCTAACTCGGTAAGAAGTTCCTTTTAAAAAGAGGGCATACCGAAAAGCATACCTTTATGAGGTAAGGTTGGTGGTCGAAAACTCGTCCAAGTGAGATGTGAAATAAATTAGGATTAGAATAATGCTAGACACATGTCAAAACTCTAGGTATAAACTTAATTAAGTAATTCCTTAATATACCATTAAAGTCTGATTGAATACGTTTATGTTTTCCTTTCAACACAAAATTGATGACTAACTCTTCTCTATACAAGGTTGATTGAGGAAAGTCATTTCTTCTAGAGATCAAAAGAGTGGAAGGTCGAGTAAGGTAAGGTTGCATCTACCACATGCGGTAAAAGGATGGTTGATGTTATACACGTGGATGGTCGGTGTTCTACATGTGGCTGCATGAAAATTAAGTTTTAAATCTAAAATCAACTGGCGAAAAGTGCGACAGGACTCCCTACGGTAACCTGGATGCCAGCATAATTATGCTTTCGTTTAAAGGAGGTGTCGACACCGAAAATTTAAAGGGGGAGGGTACGATAGGCTCGCTATCAATAAAATAGGAAGGTGTAGGTATAGAATTGCACGCTAGGGAAGAAATCACCCAAGTTTGGGTGAAGAGGACCACTCCAGGAAATGCCATAGAGAAGGCGTGTTTAATGTTGCAGAAATACCAGCTGAGAGCAGGTGTCGTGGTCACGGGAGAAACCTACCAAGAAGAGAAGGAGTGAAGCATTACTAGTCAAGAAAGGACGTGGCAACCAGAATGAAAATGCTGGAGTCCCAACAACCAAGTGGTCGGAGTAAATTTGTGAGCAACAATTCCCAATGACTATAAGGGAACCCAAGAATCACAATCTCCCTAAGTCGACTTAAGATAACGCTACCATTTCACTCTATAACTACCTAACGTAGTAAGGAAAACCCAACGAGAGTCGAAGGAAGGGAGAGTCCCTTCTCTGGCCAGCTTACCCAACAAAGGACGCAAATATTTCTCCAGGCAGAGAAGGACGTGGGGATAAGTATAGGGAGGGCGTAGAGAGAATCCTCGAACAAGGAACTCCAAGAACAAAATGTTGTCCAAAACCACAAGGAGGCACAGAGCCATCTGGAGGAAACTCCTACACATCCATCTACATGTTAAGCATCACCCATTTTGAAATTCTTAGGTGGATGGGTCATTCGTCTTACACTTTCGACTCAGCTCGCTTGAGGCTTCCATGTCTGGATAAAGGAATTGGATATTCCATGTCAAAGGTGGTAGGAAATATGAGCCTGACCCAATGATCTAGAAACGGTTGCAATCACATAAGGAGGGTCAACTGGTGAGATAAGTATGACCTGAAGCTGCATTGAAGGAGAGCATAAACCAAACATTGGGCCTCCTTCAAATCGGAATCACTACAAGGTAGTGGGTAGCGGAGGGAACGCAATGAGAGTTTGAACATTCAAAAACTTGATTGAGGGTTGACAAGGAACAATAACGATTCAAAAAAGGGCACAAGGGACAACTAGTTCTAAAGGCTGAGCAAGATTTAATCCAAGGGTAAGGAGAATGGTCAAGTGGGAGAATATTTTTTTACATAAAATCATACAATTGAACCCAAGAAAAAAGGGTGACATCCAAATACATAATAAATCATATGATTAAGATTAGGTTCGTTTCAAAATAAGTGACATATGAATTCTTATGAAAACATACTCATACAATCTAATTCATTGTGAAAAGAAGCAATATCATAATGCATATATAAATGATATTATCACAAATTAATTCATTGTTGGAATGCAACGACGGAAAAATACATATATAAACAAGTTATTACCATTATCTCCTTTGTGAAATAAATCAGCATCAATTTACATTTATATAATCCTTATTACATTCTGACCCAATGTGAAATAAAGAGACATCAATTACACATATAATCCTTATTACAATTTGATCTATTGTGAAGTAAAGAGAAATAAAGAGACGTCAAATTACATATATAATCCTTATTACAATTTGATCCATTACAAAATAAATAGATATTAGAATTGCGAAAATTAACCATACACATGCCATTAACCTAGTACCTATTTAACTTATTGAAATTATTGTCACCGATGTTGGCTTGTTGATGTCTTTCGGTTGTTGGTGATCCTCCTCACTCTCGCTTGTTAATCATTGAGACCTCACCAGTACCTCCCAACCAACACTAGGAGTACTCTTCTTCCCCCTGACCCACCTGAGCCGCAAAGGGGCCACGCACACAAAACCCATAGATAAATCTAGCTCCCAACTCGCCTCGCAAGGTCGAGCTACCACTCCCTATCAAGCTGGGCATCCCAACTCCCACAAGAAAAATCAGTTAAGAAAAATATCGGTAGTGTAACCTTATGCCTGTCATTTGTCCCTTTACCTCTCCTCTTCCATCTCTTTTATAGATTTCTTCTTAGTGACCTTTTCATTTTCATATTAAATTAGTTTTATTAAAAATTTATTAGGAAATATTCTCCCTCGTACACTTGTCACCCAATCCTTTAGTTGCACCAGAAATTCATTTCATTAATTAAATTAAATTGCCAATTTCCCTCACCCACCTAAAAACGTTCCTAAAAACGCTCCTCAATGTCCCTTTATTCCCTTACATTCCCTTAATGACTGACTCATTTCTTAATTCTTAGTTGAGTTTGAAAAATGAAAGTTTTCTAGACTAGATTCCCTCCTATGTTCCACGTTCCTTTTGTAATTAAGTTTCCCCTTTTTGTCTAAGTTCGAAATTAGCAAGTTTTCACAAAACAATAATTAATCATTCAAAAATTTAATCCTCCATTAATTTCTAAATTTGATTTGCACCCCCCCTCCTTTTATTAATTGCTTAATTAAATTTTTGGTCCTCATAGCCTACTTAGACCTAGGCTATAATTTCAACTAGGCTTAGCAAAAAACAAAATTAGGGAAAAGTTATAATTAAGGTACTTTACTAATGCATACTTATTTTAAGGCTGACCATGTCAAGGCAAGATATTGTTCCTTAGGTACCTAGGTTCATTGATGCATCGGTGTTTAAAACCCGTGATGTGCCCTTCAAGACGCACTACATGCTCCAAGGGTGCCACACTCCTTCATTCAAGTTCCATCTATGCGACGTTTCCTTCAAGATGCACTACGTGCTCCAAGGGTGCCACTCGCCTTTTGAATGATTTTGGTAGACATCAAACCTTTGGAGTCAATACTCCATCAAGTGACCTTGTAGGAGACTAAGGGCCTCTAAAAAATAAGGACCCTGCCTTATTGCACTCCCTCTAGAATCATCGTGAGCGACTGTCACATTCTTCCCTCATGACATCGTGGATCTCTCGAACTAGGTAATCATTAGCCTATAGTTTGAGCCACAGCGGGAGCGCTAGTAGGTTGTGGAAGGGTTGCTGCCACAACTCTCCCTCAATATATCTGGTTCTCATGTGTGACCCCTTTACTCCAAATGTCAGTCTGATTAGCAATCTATCATCAACCTGCATCCATCAACAAACATGTCAGCGATCCATAAACAACATCATAATATATCAGTCATATGTCACATATGCAAACACAGAAATAACCAAACCATAAACAGTCCACTCCATGACTTGATCTAGAGTCTAAGAAGGTCCATCAATGCCATCGACATCCTCAAACTGTCAAGAGTTTTGCACACTAAAAAAAAAAAGTCAAAATCACATGTCGACACATATATAATCAAATAACATATCACCATATCCACAAAATCATCATAATCCATAAGTGAAACAATCAATCATTTAATGAACCAGATCACTTGCATGTAAGTGTCCTCAAGGAATAAGTCACAATCTGGTGTGTGCAAGAGTGGGATGTTACATGCACCCCCTCTTGTTTTAAACTTCGTCCGGAAGTTTCACAGTATATAAGTGATGAAATAAAGTATCTCACAATATCTATATGTCTAGCTATGAAAAAAATGGAAACTCTTGACGCATATCATATGCGTCCTCCCAAGTCACCAAGTGCGGACTATAGTTATCCCACTAGATTTTGACCTAATCAATTGTTCGACGTTGTAGCTGTCAAATGCGATGGTCTAGAATTCGGATTGGTTCAACCGTCAGCGCACCCTCACCCAACATCTGTCAAGATCTCAGTCAATCTCATGCGTAGGATCATCAACCTAAAGTCGCACATGGATACAATATAAACATTTCGCAATGCCTTTAATTTAAGTCAGTTAGGAAGTAAGTCTAAAAGTAAGTCAGAAAAGTATTTTTTATTTTAGTATTCCACGCACTTTGTGATGATGCAATAGCGGGTCTCCTGTTTGGGCTGGGCGAAGGAGCGTTAAGCATCTCGTCCCAAAGGGTGAGGAGCGAAGCCTTCATTTTTGAGATTATTTAATAAGCACACTTTGATTTATGTTGGATGTATCTTTTTTATATCACTTATTATTGGCTGGCCTTGCACGGGTTCAAAGTAGCAGGCATAGCATTTAGGGAAGAAAACATAGCACATTACATTGTTATTCATTTCTACTCAATTTACTAAACTTTCTATTTCCAAAAAGCAACCAAAATGACAAAAATGATAGTGAAGTCTCCTTAAGAAGCCATGGGGAATTTGATGTGATACAGGCTGGCTAAAGAAGTATTTCAAATTGACACTTTGATTCCTTCTAGATTTATAGGAGTTTCCTAATAATCTGAGAAGTGATCTATTCCTTTAAGAGTATTGTTAACAAAAGCATAAGTTTATATAGTTCGTAATAGATCACGGTTGTTTCTAATGATGGAGAAGTTCTAGCTTGTTGTTGTTACTGATAGAGTTCTAGATTTATTTTGTTCTCTGTGTGTTGGGGAGGTTTGTACCTCACTCCTATTGTTTGTTAGATAGTAATAGATTTCTAGTAGTTTCCCCAAGAGAAGTAAGGAGTTAGTATGAAGGAAGTATAAGAGTTATAGTTCAAGTAATAAAACTAGTTCTAGTTCAGTCTAAGATACTAAGGAGTTGGGGAGGTTCGTACCTAACCCCTAATAGAGATATATAGATCTAATAATAGATTGATGAGATAATAAATATTTGATTGATAGAGTAAAGATATTGTTAGTTAAGTATAAGATTTAGAATCCCTGAAGAATATAACTTTGTCTAAGACCAAGAAAGCTAATGCTATTTATAAGAGTCTATTTCAAAGACCTCCTAATACTTTGACTTACTAATCCCTACTAATTGATTGAAATACCTTCTCACCTTTTTCTTCTCTCTATAAAGAAATAGAATTTCTATTCTAATCTAAGGAGTTATATAAAGAGATATCCCTGATGAATTTGATAAAGTAATCTAATTCCTTCTAAGTAATATAAGAATTATTTCTACCTTCTTCTAGTCTTTCAATTCCTTATTAGTAATATCATACGTTCTTACCTAAGCCTTGCTTCTATCTATCTTTAAGAGTACCATATTAAGATATAGGGAAGTAGCATTGTGAGTTTCGCTATGTTAAATGTGGTAAATGTGAGAGAGATAATCTGGCCTATCTCCTTTATGTTGCTTTCTCTGTAAAGGCGGCGGCTAATAGGAGTTGTTCTATGTATGTTTTTTCTCCCCATGCTACATCCCTCCTTGCTTTCTTCCTTGATTGCTTCCATAGAGATAAGGTTCTAGATTTCAATGCCCTGAAGGCCCATAGTCGACCCCTTCAACGATGGTATGAAGGAGGTGTGAGGGTAAGTCAAGGGGGTGTGAAACGAGGGTCCCTTCCTTCGTATGCAAGGTGGTGCATTCAAATATAGAGTCAGTGCTCCAAAGTAAAGTGTGGATCAAATCCTTTCTTTATGGGGTGATCTCTGCTGATCTTCGCATGCATTCATATGGGTAAATGAATGGGTTAACCAAGAAATCTGTTGATTGGGAGGGAAGAAACCTGTCGACTGATTATATTATCAATCTCTATGGCTAGTTGTTTGTAATCGAACAAAGGGCCCTGAGTTCAAAGAAAGATCACGTAGCTGCGGCTGGCTGGCTGGAACCAACCCTGCAATCCCCCCCCGTCCATTATGGGTCTCTCGGAGTGGTGTAGCTTCTCTACAGAACATATTAAGGCCATGTAGATGCTGAAAAGGACGGGTAGATACAGGAAAGATGGTTGTCCCAAAAGTGAATTCCTCGACCTGAAAAGAGCATCTATCCCCTTAAATATATCCCCAGGGGCATTCAATGTGTGCACCATTTTGGCTTTATGAATGGATCAAGGATGAGGCCTGGCTAGTCGTTAGGCCCTTCATAACTATGGTCACACAATGCGCATCGAAAAAACCCTTATGTCGATCCTACACTTCTTCCATCCCCTTTCATATCATTTGTAAATGTTCCTTCAATCTTGGATTATTTCTAGTCCTACCAAGACCCCATCCTCTAGTCGATCCCCACTCAAAGGCATCTGACACAGTCGCCCATAAAGAAATTCAAATGGCACCATATTACGGGTGCCTTGGTGGTTGTTGTTGTACACAAACTTGGCCAGCGGCAAGAACTATTCCCAATGTTTCTATTGGTCCAATACACACATACGCAACACAACCCTCCCAAACTAGTTCATTCCTTCGGTCATCCTGTCTATCTCAAGGACATGTTGTACTAACGTTCAGTGGTGTTCCCAAGGCCTCTTGGGAAACTCGTCCAAAATCATCTTGCAAACACCAAATCCCTTATCAGATACAATTCCATTGGTACGTCTGGCAATCTCAAAAACTTGCACTCCAAGGCGATACACTTGGACGTATAAATCCTAGGTCCATTAACTCCTTCAATTGCACCTTTAACTCCAAGATCGACATCCAATAAGGATTTCTTCCCATCGGTTCAGTTCCAGGTTTTAGTTTGATGGTAAATTCCACCTTGGCTTCGAGCAACTCACCTGGTAATTCTTCTAGGAATCATGTCCACAAAGTCTCGTACCACCAGAAGATCTTATAATCCTTCTCACACATCCTTGATGTTCGACGCTAAGTATGCATGTAACTGGCATCCTTGCGTGTGCTCTCTTGTAGTTATAGGGAAGAAATTAACCTCAAGGATTCTCCCTATTTTCTTCCTTCAAACACACTTATTTGTCCTTCATCATCGGTCCAACTCAACCACCTCATATTACTTTTGAGTATCGCATCATGCGATTCCCACTAGTCCATATTGATCATGTTGTCAATACCTTACACTATTCCCCAATTTAAGCGATAGTTCATACCCCTTTCTCCAAACATCTGGTGGGCACTCGAAGCCATATCGACTAATCGAAGCTCGTCCCATCGAAGTCCGTTACCGGAATTCCTTCAACGCGGTACTAGGAATAGAGCTCTTTGTAGCGATGGGATCTAACAAATACTAAGTTTGGTTGGATATGGTACCCTATGCCTCGAGCACAGTGGTCTGGCACTCGATTTGGCTGTTATTTACCACGATTAAGAATCTCGTGGGCCTCACCCATCTCCCCAACGGTAGTGGGTTCTGTCCCCCCAGTCGCTCTGGCATTTTTAACTCGACACTCTTGCTGGTAAGGTGGCATCTCCACCAATCCAGCAAGCGTCTCTGATCCTACTCTCCTGGTCCCCAAGGTAGAAGTTGTTGGCCCACCAGCCTAAGATCTTAGTTCGTTCTGCTGACAAACCTAACTATGGTTGTTGGCGGTGGTCCCCTATAGGGGGGTCTTCTACTCAGGAACTCGTCATCGTGGTGTCATGAACAAGGGTTCCAGAGATTTATCTTGCTACCAAGATGTCTTGTCTGGTTAGCGTCTGATCCTGCTATGCACCAGATGTCGTCAATCCAGACAGTCTTGTAGGAGTCTTGCCCTGACTCCCGCGGTCAATTATTTCTCAACTACGAGGCCTACTGGATTGCATCGTACAACGTCTGAGGCATTAATATCCTCACCTTTGCATGAAAACTAGAGTTAATTCTGAACTTGAACTTGTTGATCTCCATCTTTTCCAGGTTTTGATGCGGGACATACCGAAGCAGTTGCCAATTCGGGTCCTAAAATCCGACACCATACGACTACCCTGTCGTAAGGCGTTGATCTCATTGAGCTGACGCTCAATGAAATCCTCTATCAAACATCTATCATAACCCTCCCTTGAACCAGTCCCATAACATTGCTTCGACGACCATGTTTAACTAAGGTAGGAGCATCTTCCACCATAGAAGAGAGCTCCCCTTGGGCTGCAGACCGTCATGCAGACATTCGTGCTGGAGGTTGAAATCATGAAGCGTGAATCTCATCGCCTTTATCTCCAGCTATGCCTTGGTGGTTGAGTCATCTGTGGCACTCGTGAACTTGGGAACTTAACCTTATAACGTTCTCTGTGGATGCTACCAGCACGGGCTGGGGTGCGCAGTGGACCCTTAGGGGTACAGGCTCCATGGCCTTACCCTAGTACAGATGGTTAGTCAAGGCCTCTGACATTTCTCTTTAAGGACCTTGTCAGACCATCAGCCTCCCTTACAACAATCTGCTCATGTCCAAAGACTTGTTCTTCTCCTTGGGGGTTAGACCCCTCAGGTGTGGACACAACTGGAGGTGTCACGCCTTTACCCCTAGTCACCATGTCATCTACCTCCACGATGTCCCTCCAACCATGATTATCACAGGGGCAAGTTAAAGTTTTAATTAGCGCTAGGTTATTACTCAAGGGCTTAACTTAGTGGAAGGCATGGCTATCCACAGTTGTAGGGTTGAACCCACTTTGATACCATATGAAGCGGCCCCGCCGTTACGACAACAAGCGATGCACAACAAGTCAATTTTTTTTATTTTTATTTTTGGAGTGTCGAGTCAAGTAAATAAAACATCATAAGAAGAGAGACATCATCAACCACATCAATCTATCAATCCTAAACATCCATTAACATGGCGCATGAAGATTCATTCACAAAAATTGTCATAAATCATATCATTTACAAAATGTGCAAGCAGTCTAAAGTATACAACAGTCATTCATTATTAAATTAATGGCACAATAAAAGGTTTAATCCATCAATGACAACATAAGAGAAGGTGCAATGTAACGTCTGTATTTAATTGTTGCATAAGGAAATCTAGACTTAAAACATAAATCATGCATCGCCTAGAGTTGAGGTGCAATGGTATCATCAATTAATTCATTGTGTGAGGGATCCAAGGTCCAAATTTCATTCACCCCATCATAAATTCATTATGCGCTAATATATAAATATCCAATCAAAGAATAATCCCAAGCATGAAGTAAAAAAAAAAAATTAACCCTCAAACATGTCACAAAACCCATTAGCGCAATAAGTATGGGACCTAACCTTCACCCTTAATACATTTACTTATGCAAGTAAAGGGGGTTAACACATCGTTCATTCGCCCAATTAATGAGGCATGTAAGGATTATTAATCCAATTAAAACTATAAGAAGATTAGTCTTTCTTTAGCAACATTCAAGAATTCATAAGTCATTTTACATCTTATTATTTTAGATCTAAAAGTGACATCATCATAAGTAGAAGGATAATATTTAACTACTTAAACTATCCATTTGTAAGGATCCAAGGGATCAATTGTAATTGACGATAATAAAGGATTCTCATCCTATCATCTCATATCCTAAAGTATCTAGTATTATTATTTGCCTTAACTCTACATAAAGCAATATTATTGCCATCATATCGAATTCTAAGTTATATTAAGTTCAATGATGTTCAGTGCTTGTACTAAAAAAATGTTTGTTTTTTTATATTATATAAACATTGGATGCATTTAAATTCAACACCGGATTTACATTAATATAGGATGGACATATATAATGGTTGCCTTCAACCAATCAATCAGTCCAAATATCTTGAACAACCTAAAAAATTCTTAATCAAACAAAAAGTATTAACATTAACCAAGGAATCCTCACTTTAACCTAGGAAGTCATTATGAGGAGCTATGAAGACATTAATTATTATTGTAAGGGAGTTAGTATATGATGTCAAGGCGAACCTGGTAACCCAGGCCATCGGTGAGAGGATTCTCCACTCACCTCGTATGAAGTTCCTTTTAAAAAGCGGGCATACCGAAAAGCATACCTCATAATATGAGAAGTAAGGGGTAAGGTTGGTGGTCGAAAATGCGTCCAAGTGAGGTGCGAAATAAATTAGGATTAGAACAATTCCAGACACATGTCAAAATGCTAGGCATAAACTTAAGTAATTCCTCAATGTACCATTAAAGTCTGATTGAATACCTTTTCGTTTCCCTTTCAACACAAGACTGATGACTGACTCTTTTCTATACAAGGTTGAGTGAGGAAATTTGTTTCTTCCGGAGATCACAAGAGTGGAAGGCAGAGTAAGGTAAGGTGGTTTCTTCCTCCTGCAGGAGAAGGATGGTCAACGTTCTACACGTGGCTACATGAAAATTAAGTTTTAAATCTAAAACCAGCTGGTGAAAAGTGTGGCAACACTCCCTACGGTAACCTAGATGCCAGGACAATTCTGCTTTCATTTAAAGGAGGTTTCAATGTCAAAACTTTAAAGGGGGAGGGTCTAAGAGGCTCTATGTGAGTAAACTGAGAAGGCGCAGGTCCAAAATTGCAAGCTGAGGAAGAGATCACCCAAGTTTGGGAGAAGAGGACCACTCCAGGAAACACCATAGAGAAAGTGCATTTAATGCTGGAGAAATACTAGCTGAGAGCAGGTGTCATGGTCATGGGAGAAACCTTTCTAGAAGAGAAGGCGCGAAGCATAACTGGGAAATAAAGGAGGTGGCAGCCAAAACAAAAATGTTGGCATCCCAACAACCAAGTGGCCAGAGTAAATTCATGAGAAAGAGCGCCCAACGATTATAAGGGCACCCAAGAATCGTAGTCTCCCTAAGCCGACCTATGAGAACATTTCCCTTCCACTCTGTAACTGCCTAACGCAATAAGGAAAAATCGGCGAGAGCCAAAGGAAGGGAGAGTTCCTTCCTTGGCCATCTTACCCAATAAAGGATGCAAAGATTTCTCCAGGAAGAGAAGGTCGCGGGGATAAGTATAGGAAGGGCACAAAGAGAATCCCCGAACACGGAATGCCAAGAACAAAATGTTGTCCAAAACCACAAGGTGGTGTAGAGCCATCCGAAGGACACTCCTGCACATCTATCTACACGCTAAGGATCACCCATTTCAAAATTATTAGGTGGATGGGTCATTCATCTTACACTTTCGACTAAACTCGCTTGAGGCTTCTAGGTCTGGATAAAGGAATCAAATATTCCATGTCGAAGGTGGTAATAAATCCAAGCCTGACCCAAGGATCTATAAAAGGTTGCAATCACATAAGGAGGGTCAACCGGTGAGATAAGTATGACATGAAGTTTCACTGAAAGAGAGCATGAACCAAACATTGGGCCTCCTTAAAATCAGAAACACTACAAGGTAGTGGGCAGCGGAGGGAACGCAATGACAGTCTGAACATTCAAAAACTTGATCGAGGGTTGACGAGGAAGAATGACAATTCAGAAAAGGGCACAAGGGACAACTAGTTCTAAAGGATGAGAAAGCTTTAATCCAAGGGTAATGAGAATGGTCAAGCCGCGGGAGAAAAATTTTCACATAAAATCAATCCTGCTACAACTGAACCCAAGCAAAAAGGGTGACATCTGAATACATAAGAAATCGGCCGATTAAGATTAGGTTCGTTTCAAAATAAGTGACATATGAAGTCTTATGAAAACATACTAATACAATCGAATTCATTGCGAAAAGAAGCGATATCATAATGCGGCAACGAGAAAATACATATATAAACAACTTATTACCATTATCTCCTTTGCGAAATAAAGCGGCATCAATTTACATGTATATAATCCTTATTACAGTCAGATCCAATGTGAAATAAAGCGATATCAATTACACATATAATCCTTATTACAATTTGATCCATTGTGAAGTAAATAGAAATAAAGAGATGTCAAATTCCATATATAATCCTTATTACAATTTGATGCATTGCAAAATAAAGAGATATCAGAATTGAGAAAATTAACCATACACATGCCATTAACCTAGTACCTATTTAACTTATTGAAATTACCATCACCGACATTGGTTTGTTGATGTATTTCGGTTGTTAGTGATCCTCCTCACTCCTGCTTGCTAATCGTTGAAACCTCACCGGTACCTCCCAGCCAACATTAGGGGTACTCTTCTTCCCCCCTGAGCCGCAAAGGGGCCATGCACACAAAACCCAGAGAGAAATCTAGATTTCAGCTCACATCGCAAGGTCATGCTACCACTCCCTATCGAGCTGGGCATCCCAACTCCCACAAGAAAAATCAGTCAAGAAAAATATCTGCAGCATAACTTTATGCCTACCAGTCGTCCCTTTACCTCTCCTCTGCCATCTGTTTTATATATTTCTTCATAGTGACCTTTCCATTTGCACATTAAAATAGTTTTGTTAAAAATTTATTAGGAATTATTCTCCCCCGTACACTTTTCACCCAATCCTTTAGTTGCACCAGAAATTCATTTAATTAATTGAATTAAATTTCCAATTTCCCTCACCCACCTAAAAACGTTCCTAAAAATTCTCCTCGATGTCCCTTTATTTCCTTACATTCTCTTAATGAATGACGTCTTTCTTAATGCTTAGTTGAGTTTGAAAAAGGAAAGTTTTCTACACAAGATTCTCTCCTATGTTCCACATTCCTTTTGTAATTAAGTTTCCCCTTTTTGTCTCAATTCAAAATTAACAAGTTTGCACAAAACAACAGTTAATCATTTAAAAATTTGATCCTCCATTGATTTCTAAATTTGTTTTTTCCCCCCTTTTATTAATTTCTTATTAAAAATTTTGGTCCTCATAGCCTACTTAGACCAAGGCTTTAATTTCAACTAGGCTTAGCAAAAAACATTTTTAGGGAAAAGTTATAATTAAGGTACTTTACTGATGCATACTTATTTTAAGGTTGACCATGTCAGGGTAAGATATTGTTCTCTAGGTACCTAGGTTCATTGACTCATCGATGTTTAAAACCTGTGACGTGCCCTTCAAAACGCACTACGTGCTCCAAGGGTGCCACTCGCCTTCATTCAAGTTCCATCTATGTGATGTGCCCTTCAAGATGCACTATGTGTTCCAAGGGTGCCACTTGCCTTTTGAATGATTTTGGTAGACGTCAAACCTTTAGAGTTAATATTCTGTCAAGTGACCTTGTGGGAGACTAAGAGCTTCTAAGGAATAATGACCCTTCCTTATTGTGTTCCCTTTAGAATCATCGTGAGCGAATGTCACAGTCTGCCCTCACAACATCGTGGATGTATCGAACTAGGTAATCATTAACCTACAGTTCGAGCCATGGCAAGAGTGTTAGTAGGTTGTGGCAAGGCTGCTGCCACACCTCTCCCTCAATATCTTTGGTTGTCGTTCGTGATCCCTTTACTCCAAATGTGAGTTTGATTAGCAAGTTATCGTCATCCTGCATCCATCAACAAACATGTCATTGATCCATAAACATCATAATATATTAGTCATATGTCACATATGCAATAACATAAATAACCAAACCATAAACAGTCCACCCCCTGACTCAATCCAGAGTCCAATGAGGTCCATTGATGCCATCGACATTCTCAATATGTCAAGAGTCCTGCACACTCAGGAGAAACCAGTCAAAAGAAACCGTCGACACATATAAAATCAAATAACATATCACCATATCCACAACATCATCATAATCCATAAGTGAAATAATTAATCATTTAATGAACCAGATCACTTGCACGCAAGTGTCCTCGAGGAATAAGTCACAATCATGTGTGCGCAAGAGCGGGATGTTACAATCATTCTCGATCCAGGTAAGCCCTGGTACTTGAGCTTGAAACACATCATGTATTTCAGTGGTGAGGTCCCTCCTTTGGCTTATTTCAGTGGCAAGGCCCCTGCATTTGTTTATTACAGTGGTGAGTCTTGTGATACGAGAAGCAGGGTTTCTCTCAGTGGTGGTATGAAGCTTCTCCTCGTAAGGTATTCTTGTGAGTCGACTCTTTGGGTTCATTTTTTCTCCATGCCTACGTCTTGTGGATATGCAAGGGGTTACAGGGGCGACAGTAGTCACCCACCTGACCAGTCCTCCTCGAGCACTAGAAATGCATAGCCTCCTAGCATGTGCGTCATGCTCTCTTCGCAGGAGGAAGAGAGGGAATTTAGACGAGTTACCCCACTCATGATTCAACAGAATCTGGAGTCCGTCTAGGCAACTACCAGAGAGGAAAGAGAAACCCTCCATGACTAGGTGGTGGATGCAAAAATTCGGGAATGGGTTCCGGACACAAGAGCTTCACGAGCCTGAGATACTAAATATTTCAAAACAATCAATTTGTATTGACACACCAAAACCTTCTTGGGTCACATTCTCCTCAACAACGACAATGGGAAAGAGATTATGTAGGGGAAAATTCAAGACATGTAGCTTTAGATTTAGGATCTTTGAGCCCGCATGTTATGCCCAGGTCGCTCCCGAGACAACCAACGAGTAGCAAAGTCTCACTTGCAAGCACGCCCAGGGGACACCCAACTAGGCGACGCGTCATATTTTCAGGTTTCAAACCATTCAAAGGAGGCATGTGGGCCCCCTCCCCTTCATTTGTCTTGAATGACTTATACTCTGGTTTTTTTAACAAGATTTGTTTTAAGTCTAGAAAATGACAATGTTAATATAGATAGGGATTAGGTCTCAGGTTATCAATTTGCTAGCATTTTTGGTTAAAAAACATAAAACAAACAGTATGGATTGACATTGTTTTTGGTCTAGTTTCCCGAGTGGAAGGCCAACAACAATGAATTTTTGGTGTAAATTTTCTCTATCAATAATATAACATAGTTAGCTTTGTTTATTGAAAAAAAAAACTATTCTATAAATATAATAAAAATAAAAAGGCATTTAATATTAACATACATATAATATTAAATTGACACTTTTAACAAAAATGTTATAAAGCTCTAAAATTCTTGTCGTCTTTTATTTAAAGGAAAATTAAACTATACAAATTTGATTTTTTGAACCATTTCAAAATTTTGCATGGAATTNATAATGATGATGATGATGATGATGGTTAACATCCATTGAGACCAAAATTGGTCTATCAGAGCTTAAAAAAAACAAGAGATTACTTGGATTTCTTTAAAATGTTATTTCGATGTTTGAAAAGCATTAAGAAAAGAGTTCCAAGGTCACTAAATTTTCGATGACTTAAAGATTAGAAAGGTCGATATTGTGACAAATATTTGAAAATTGGAATATGAACTGGGTATATGTAACGCATTCTAGGAGAAAGTGATTTTCATCTTCAACCCTCTTAGTGTCACAAAGATGGCAGATTCTTTTTTGCCATGGTGTTTTGGGGATTGTCCAACCCCCAATTTCACTATGCATCTCATGAGAATTAGTTATTATTTTAGCAATATTGATTCTCTTCTTTAAGCTAGTCAAAAAATAGAAACTTTTGATCTTCAAGGTTAGGGTTAACCACCTCCTTTAATATCTTAATTTTCTTTTATCCTCTAATTCTTTATCATACCATAGATTCTCCTTAAATTTATTTTGTACAATATTTTTATTATCATCGATATTCTGCAAAATAACTTCTTCTTTTGTTCCTTAATGATTTAGCCAAAGACTTGGCATCATTATGCCATCCCTACTTGAACCATTGGTGATTTCACCTAGATTTTGAAGCAATTTTTGAGAGTCTCTTTATCCATGTCGTTTATCTTGTTCTTGTACATTAAGTACCTAATCATAGTTGTACTCTCAATGAGGGAAAGACTTACCTTGATGAAGAGGATAGGATAGGGTGTATTTCCTTGATTTTAAGATTATAAGTCATTAAATTCTTTTGGATCTTTTCTACTTTTATCTAGGATTCTAGAGAGATATTGCATCCCCAATATTCACATCCATACAAGATAATAGGAGTGAAAAGAGTTTCAAAGATGAGCTTTTTATTGTCCCATAGCCAAAGGTAGGTCACCTAATTTATAATTATTTTCAAGCCCATAATAATCTTTTCACCCTCCATTTATATTTTTTCTCAATTCTATGGTTCCAATTGAGCTTGTAATGAATATCAATTCCAAAATACTTGTACGAAAATAGTTCCTCCAAGATATTATTATCATATAAAAATTATCGTAGGTGATCTTGTTGGATTTAATGATTGTAACCTTTGTTTTGTTAGCGATCACAATTATACATGTACTAGAGAAAAATTCCTTGAGGATTCTAAGTTGTTTACTAAGGTCATAGGGATTCCTTGTCGTAAGAACAATATCATCGACATAGAGAAGAAGGATGATTACTATATTGGCAAGAATTGGTCCAACACAACCTGCTACTTCCAAACAATCTTCTAACTTGTCAATGTAAGTGCAAAAAATGGTAGGGGATAGAGGACAACCTTGCTTGACTCCTATATTACAGTTAGTTTCTTCTAACCAACCCTATGTGCTCTTAAACTTGGCAATGATGTTCTTATACAACCTTACCACAAAAACTCATTATTCTTTCTTTAATATTCTTTAATATTGAAAAACATATTTTTTTAATAAATTTCTTTAATTGTATATTATAAAACCAAATTTCCTATAATAAATATAATTATTTTTATAGGAAATAAAATAATAATAATAAATTATGATAAATATAAATTAGTAAAAAGAAATTATGAAAAAAAAAATATCACTTAAACGATCATCAAATTAAAAAATATTATAAAAGAAATAAGAAAATATAATATTGATTTAATTTTCAATACTTTAAGATTGTTGTTGTTCCTTATTTTAACAAAAATTAAAATACATAATGGATTAATGGATAAAGAATGATTGTTAGATTTTCTAAATAATTAAACAAAAAATAATAT
>SNQJ01S0001198.1:79036-121234 GCA_010110895.2 Picea sitchensis
GCCCTGCGGCACGGGGCGATCACGTGCCTGCGTGTGGGTCTGCAACGCGTCCGGTTCCAATCTTTGCCACGGGGAGTCCACTAGCACCCCATCCGGGGATATCAAAAAACTAATTTTAATGTGTGTGTATTTTTGTATTAAAAGAACTAATTTTAATGTGTGTATTTTTGTATTGAAAATAATGTAACCTACACTTTTGTATGTCCATCTCCAAGACAAAGTAGGTAGTGTGTTAGGTTCATATTAAGGCTTGGTATTGAGCATGTGTTGATAAAGAATTTTGAAATTTTAAGCAATCAAGTACTTTCACCTAAACATAGATACTATGTCAATAAGTATATCATAATATTATCAAATTTTCATTATAATTGAATATTTAAAAACATTTAATTATCAAGAAAGGACAGAAGATATGGTTTCACATAGTATTGTATTAAAAATAATGTAAGGCACGTTTGTATGCTCATCTCCAACACAAAGTAGGTAGTGTGTTAGATTCATATTAAGACTTGGTATTGGGCATGTGTTGATAAAGAATTTTGAAATTTTAAGCAATCAAATACTTTTACCTAAACATAGATACCATCCAAGTCAATAAGAATATCATAATATTATCAATTTTTCATAATAATAAAATATTTTAAAATATTTAATTATGAAGAAAGGATAGAAGATATGGTTTCACATAGTATTATATTAAAAATAATATAAGGCACTTATGTATGCTCATCTTAAAGACAAAGTAGGTAGTGTGTTAGATTCATATTAAGGCTTGGTATTGGTCCTGTGTTGATAAAGAATTTTGAAATTTTAAAGAATCAATTACTTTCACCTAAACCTAGATACCATGTCAATAAGGATATAATAATATTATCAACTTTTCATTATAGTTGAATTTTTAAAAATATTTAATTATCAAAGAAGAATAAAAGATATTGTTTCACATACTAGTATTGTATTGAAAATAATGTAAGGCACTTTTGTATGCCCATTTCCAAGACAAAGTAGGTAGTGCGTTAGGTTCATATTAAAGCTTGGTATTGGGCATGTGTTGATAAAAAAAATTGAAATTTTAAGAAATCAAGGGCTTTCACCTAAACATAGATACCATGTCAATAAGCATATCATAAAATTATCAAATTTTTATTATAACTGAATATTTTAAAATATTTAATTATTAAGAGAGGATAAAAGATATGGTTTCACATAGTATTGTATTAAAAATTATGTAAGGCATTTTTGTATGCCCATCTACAACACAAGGTAGGTAGTGTGTTAAGTTCATATTAAGACTTGGTATTGGGCATGTGTTGATAAAGAATTTTGAAATTTTAAACACTCAAGTACTATCACCTAAACATAGATATCATGTCAATAAGGATATCATAATATTATCAAATTTTCATTGTAATTAAATATTTAAAAATATTTAATTATGAAGAAAGGAAAGAAAATATGATTTCCCATAATAATAATATTAATAAGATTAAAATATAATAATCATTATACCAAGTATTTAATAAAATCAATTAACATAAATAAAATTAGTTGTAATATGATAATAGATATTAATAAAAGAATTGATTGATATTGATAATCATTAAATACATTTACCTAATAAAATAAATTAACATAAACTAAACTATTTGTGAATATTTATTAATAATAAAATATCTACCTAATAAAATAAATTAACATAAACTAAACTAATCCTAATAAAATAAATTAACATAATCTAAACTATTTGTAAATATTTATTAATAATAAAATATCTATCTAATAAAATAAATTAACATAAACTAAACTAATTGTGAATATTTATTAATAATAAAATTGATTGATAATATATTAACTTATATGAAAATAAAATTGATTGATACTTATAACATAATATATTAATTTATATGAAAAGATAATTGATTTATATTTAATAATAGATTTATATAAATAATTATATTATTTTTTAATAATATGTTGATATTTCGATTTGTTTTGTTATTTTCAATTGTAATATTAACTCAAATAAAAAAAAATTAAGTAGAAGAAGATTTATTAAAATATGGGCAAAATGTATATAGGTTTAGTCATGAAGGCTCCAAGTCTATTTTGTATCATGAATTTTGGCTTTTCCAAGAAAACCACACTATCTTGCAATAGAATTTTTAAGATGCTAAAAGAAAGTAAAAGATAATCTTCTAAAACGATTAAAACTTAAATAGAAAAAATAACACTCATAATACCAAATAAAGAAGAACCTCAGATGAAAACCATAAATATATTAAGTATGATAAGTATGAATGAAATATATATAAATTGATAATAAAAATAATTATGCTTAGTCGTCCTCCAAAATCAATGAATGTGATTTACTCTTCATAATTTCCTTGTATTTTTGAATGCATACGTTACCCTGTTTATTTTTTAACATTTACCTAATCATATTAAGAAGTTATTGTAACACCATATGTTTGCCACGTGTAAATGATTAACCTTTGGATTTCCTCAACTATCATTGGATCATGCCATTGAAGATCTTGCTCTCCCTAAACGTGGCTCCCGATCTCTTCACCTATAATCTGCAAAAGAAGTCTAGGTGAAGCTGTGAAGCTACATGGGAATTTTTGTTTTTGTTTCTTTCTCATCGTTTTACTTTGCATACTGGTTTAAATTAAAATAATCATGTTTCCTTATATTAATGATAATTAAATTACTAATAATTMTGTATATAATACATTGTTTAATCACTGTAATCGCCTATCAACATTCATCAGCTACAACTTAAGTGATTGTGCTAATAAAAATAATATATAACTATGTTGATCATACCATGGACTAAAATCATAATATCATTTTGAATGGTGTTTGTTACATTTGCTAAATCTAATATGAATGCATGTAAATTTAGATTTTTATGTGTAGGTATATTGAAGGACACTCAAATAGTATCAATGTAAATTCAGATTTTTATGTGTAGGTATATTGAAGGACACTAAAATAGTATCTATTAATGATATCATATTTCCATATTTATTCTTAGGAGTGTTGATGCTCAAAATAATGTTACTAGTAAGATTATTATCAATGAAAATGAAATTTAATATTTAAAATTTCTAATAATATTCATTAATAATGTAAATAGTAATAAAAATATGATTTAACAAATAATAATTAACATATGATTGAAATGATTAAAAAAATATTTATTTTTAAAAGCATTTAATTATTATCTTCTAATAAAATATCACCGCTTAATATTCTAGGAGAATTTATAAAATTAGAAATTAGAAAATGTTTTAATAATTACTACTAGAAATTAGAAAATGCTTTAATAAATACTACTAGAAAATGCATTAATAAGTACTACTATATCCAACTAGTACAGTTAAAAACTAAGAAATGTTTTAATAAGTACTACTGCAAACAAGGAAATGATTTAATAAGTACTACTAAACTTACTATAAATTAAAAAATTCTTTAATAATGTTTCATAGAAACGAGGAAATGACTTAATAAGTAGAAATTATTTAATAATGTTTCATAGAAACTAAGAAATGCTTTAATAATTAGGGCTAGAAACTAGAAATGCTTTAATAATGTTTGCCAAGTATTAAGGATATAAATAAGGAAATGATTTAAAAGTACTATTAAACTTACTATAAATTAAAAAATATAAATATTATTTTATAGAAACTATGATTTAATAAGTAGAAATTATTTGAGTTTAATGTTAAAAAGATGGAGGTTAGCATTTAATCCGGAAACTGAATTTTTCTCGCATAGACATATTTGGGTTTTTCTTTTGGGTTTTCCATGGTTTTTATGGAATGTTGGCACGTTGAAAGCCATCGGAAACTCCCTAGGAAAATTCATAATGATTGATGAAAATAATATTTCGGCGACTGCAAGAAAGGTAGGCAAGGTACTAGTGGAAATAGATGTTCAACAAGGTCTTCCTGCAACACTAGAAATTGAATGGAGAGGTAGTTGTATTCTGCAGAAACTTAACTACCTAGGGATCCCATTTCGCTGCAGTTACTGTAGAATCACTACTCATCTTCGTCGAGACTGCAAAGGCAAGGAGTGTAGTGAAGAGTCTTCAGAATCTCTTAGATATTACTATACTCAACCTGATGTTTCTATGGATACGGCTTTCAAAGGTTTTTCTAGCAGAGATTCAAGCTTTCGAGAGACCTCTTCATCGGTTCTAGGTACTGTTTTGGAAAGTAAGAGGCAGATCTCACTTCTTAATATTTACGGGTCATATTTGGAGCGTAAACGGTTTTGGGAAAGGTTGGAGAATTTTGGACTATTAACTCTAAAAAATTTAGTAGTAGCAAGTGATTTAAATTCAACTCTCATCAATTGAGATCTGGGGAGGTTCAACTACTTTGGGAACATTGGCCAATTAATTTACTAATTATTTTCACAAGAACAAGTTGATAGATATTGTCCCTGGAACTTTGATGCCCACCTGGAGGAATGGTCTAGCTGGAAATGAGTCTATATCAAAGCAACTTGATCGTTCGTTCATATATGAAGATCTTCTGGCATCGGTGGGAGTATATAGACCATGGGTTGAGTTTCCCTACATTTCCGACCATGCTCCCATTGTACTTCAACTTGATTTGTATTCATCTTTTAAAGCTTTTCCTTTCAAATTTAATCCTCTGTGGTCTATAGACCAAGATTTTATTAAGATGGTGTAGAAGCTTTGAAGCGATCCTAAGTATCTACTGGAGGTTGGACGACAAAGGAGACTTGTTTGGAAACTAAAGGATCTGAAAGTTTTTAAAAGAAACTGGCAAAAGGAAGAGAGGTGTCGCAAAAACTGTAGACTCTATGAATTGGAAAAGGAGATCACTTTCAAAATACAAAACTCGAATGATGTCATTATCAATAATTTTGGTGGCCAATCCCTAAAGTTTTTGGAACAAGAAAGAATGAAAATTCTACATGAAATGGAGGAACAATGGCGTCAGCGCAGTTGTGCCATTTGGTTACATAGCGGAGACCAAAACACTAAATTTTTACATAATTATGTGAGTTTTAGGAGGAATAGTAAATTTCCATGTGAGTTAAAAGATGAGGAGGGTCAGATACACAGTGGACAGGATAATTTAAAAAAAGTTGCCTTTCACCATTTCAAAGATTTTATTAAAGACCGGTTAGGTCCACTGGTTAGAGATCAAGTTAAGGTTGTTTCATTGTTTAAATAAATGATAAATGATATGGAAGCAGAGTCTTTATTTAAACCGGTTGACTTGAAGGAACTACATAAATTTTTATCCAAGTCTGGGCCCGATGGTTGGACAGTCGAATTCTTTAAGGAGTTGTTTGACATTGTTGGGGAGGATCTGCTTGAGATGGTGGAGGAGTCTAGGAGAAAAGGATTTATTTCAGGAGCTTTAAATTCCAATTTTATCACATTAATTCCTAAGTTAACAATCCTCATCTCTTTGGAGATTTTCATCTGATCTCTCTTTGTAACTTGAGCTATAAGATTGTCTCAAAGGTTATTGTAGATCGTATAAAACCTTTTCTCTCTAGATCGCTTTCAGAGGAGCATTTGGGCTTCCTACATGGGAGACAGATACAGGACGCCATAGGTACAGTCCATGAATGCATCCATAGCATAAAGAAGAAGAACATAAAGTCTCTGGTTTTAAAACTTGACCTACAGAAAGCATATGATTGTGTCAATTGGGACCTGTTGAGATTACTCCTTCTACAAATTGGTATGGGAATTCATATGACCAACTGGATTATGAGTTGTGTGGTCTCCACCTCATACTCAGTCTTGGTAAATGGAGAAGCTACATAATTATTTAAGAGTTGTACCTGGGATTGCGCCAAGGTTGTGCCTTATCTCCTTTGCTTTTCATATTAGTTATGGAAGGATTGAGTCTCCTTTTGAAAGAAAGAAAAATGTGGGGACATTGATAGGTATATTTGTTTCCAGATCTATAAAAATCTTACATATTCTATTTGTTGATGATGGGTTCATATTAACAAAGGCTACTATGTAGATGTGGTGGGAGATTGACAAAATCCTATTTTTTTTTTTTAACTTCAGGTTTACATATAAATATTGCAAAATCTACTTTTCATCATGATGGACTAACTGAACAGGATCTTAATGCATTCAAAGTTTCTTACCCTTTTAATTTTATATCGCTGGATTTGGGTTTTAAATATTTGGGATTTTATCTCAAAGCTGGTGCTCAACGCATTGAAGAATGGAATTGGCTTCTAAAAAAATTTGAAAAGAGAATCAATAATTGGTGCTACAGATGGTTGTCTTTAGGAGGGCATCTAACTTTATTGAAATAAATGTTAACAAGCCATTATGTTTATTGGTTGTCTATGGTTGTTGTCCCTATATCGGTTTTGAACATTTTGAGGAAGATGATGTACAATTTCCTATGGAAGAGAGACAATGTATCCCATCATTTACATCTGTGCAATTGGGAGAAGATCTCATTTCCAAAGTCTATGGGGGGATGGGGAATCCTTAATATTTTTTATTTCAACAAATCATTGGCAATGATTACTCTCTGGAGAGTTAGCGTGGGGAAAGGTGTTTGGCATAGGGTCATCATTGATAAGTATCTTGGTAATATGAATGTGACTTCCTGGCTTAGATCAATTTCTTTCCTACAAAGCAAAGTCTCTAAAATATGGGGCAGATTATTAAAGGTGGTATATCTTATATTGCATGGATTAAGCTGGAATCTGAGTTCACGACACCTAGTGGCATTGGGGAAGGATCAAATTCTAGGGATGGGGGACAACTTTCTATCAATTCCACTATAGGAAGCATTAAAATAAAAGGATATCAAAACTTTGGCACAGGCACAGAACCCATCTAATGATCAAAATATTTCCACCTATTGGTCGAACAGTGATGATCTGGGATTGAAGGGCATTTTGGCTTCAGAGTAGGATTTGTACAAGAGTTCACTTATTGACTCGGGAGCGATTGTACAAGATGGCATTGTTCATTTACTGTGGATAGGTGGAGACAATTCAGGAGTCCCTTCCACAAATTTATTTTTAAGTATAATTTCTTCCAAATGCCATACTAAAGCGGAGAACTGGAGACTGTCTATATGGAATTGGAAGATACAATTAAAAGTTAAGCTGTTCATTTGGCTGGCGATTGAAGAAAAAGTTCTTACCTGGAATTTTTTGCAGAAAAAATGATGGGAGGGTCCGGGACGTTGTCCTCTTTGCAAAATCAATTCGGAATCGACCTATCACTTATTCAAGCTTTTTCCTTTTTCCATTTTAGTTTGGAAAATCTTAAAAAATATTCTAAAACTTGAGAGAGACTGGTTTGGTAATAATCTTTCGGAATGCTTGAAGAATTGGTATATGGAAAAGATCGTGCCCACTTCGATTGCAGCTCATGTAATCTGGTTTACCTGGCTTGAACGTAATAAGGCTATATTTGAAGATACACTTCCTTCCTTGCATTCGGTAATTTACAAGACCTTGGCTCGAAAGTCTAATTTCAGTAGCCATCTAAAGCCACGACTTCCGAGATCAATTATGATAAATCATTTTCAGAATTCAGCACTTGTGTGGTTTGATGGTGCAACAACAAAGGACGACATTAGGAGTGGGGCAGGAGGGGTCATAAAAATCTAGGAGACTATTGTTTATATATGGACTTATTATTGTGGTAAAGGAACAAATACGAGGGCTGAATTTTTGGAAGCTTGGGTCACATTAATGCTAGCTAAATATTTGGAGATCCCATGTATCCATATTATGGGTGATTCAAAAGTTGTAATTGATTGGCTCAAAGATAAAGGGAGACTTATGGTTAGCTCCATAGAAGGATGGAAGAAAAGAATTAAATTACTTACCCAGAATTTCCATTCTATTAATTTCCAGCACATTTATAGAGATTTTAACACTAATGCAGATATCCTCTCAAAGCAGGCATTCGTCGAACCTGAAGGACTGGTAACATATTACCAATGGACAAATGGAGATGAAGGCCCGAGGAGACATATCAAGATTCATTAATATATTTGCTAATATGATGTAGCAGATATGGGACGATGAATTTTTGTTGTATAAGGGTATATCTTTGTTTTTGTATCCGTTTTATTTTCCAATTTCCAATTTTCAGTTTTTAGAATCGTGCTTATGAACTGAAAAATGTAAAAAAAGTTATATCGCTAATATAATTTGAACAAATTTTTTCCTTAAAAAAATAGAAATTATTTAATAATGTTTTATAAAAAATAGAAAATGTTTTAATAATTACTGCTAGAAATTAGAAATGCTTTAATAATGTTTGCCCATTAAAGGATACTTCCTTTAATAAGTATGCTAGAAACTAGGAATGCTTTAATAATGTTTTCCTAGTATTAAGAATACTTAAAGCTTTTTCATTAGATAAAAAGAAGAACTTTTTTACTTTACTATTGTATCATTTTAAATATTTCACGTGTCTTTAATTTAATTTTCTGAAATAAAAGAGAAATGTTTTGATAATGTTTGCCAAGTACTAAGGATACTTAAAGTTATTTTATTAGATTAAAAATAACAACTTTTTTATTTATTATTATATATATTTTTTAATATTTTATGTATATTTAAATTAATTTTTAAAAATAAAAGAAAAAAAAAATAATAATAACAAAGTTATTTTATTAGATTAAAAATAACAACTTTTTTATTTATTATTATATATTTTTTAATATTTTATGTCTATTTAAATTAATTTTTAAAAATAAAAATAAAAATAATAAAAATAACAAATTTGTTAAAATAAAATATTTTAAATATTTTTTATTTACTTTTATAAAGTAAATAAAAAAATTACTAAAATATTCACAAATACAAATAAAACATGATTAAAAAATAAAATAAAACAAATGGAGAGGATAGAGAAACTCTAAAGCAATTTTGCTTCCGAAAAAACTCCAAGTGCAATGTACATAAAATATTGATAAAAATGTCAAAGGAAGATTAAATACAATCAAATGTATGTTGCTATTACAAAATGCTAAAGATGAAATCAAAAACATGTTGCATTTGTAAAATTGAACATAAGTGCTAAAAGGGAAATATAAAATATTGATAAAAAGGGAAATATAAAATATTGATAAAAATATCAAAGAAAGATTAAATACAATCAAATATATATTGCTATTACAAAATCCTAAGGATGAAATCAAATATATCTTGCATTTGTAAAATTGAACATAAGTGCTAAAAGGGAAATATAGGTGTAAAATCCTATGCCTCAATATTGGTAAAAGAGATATTTAATACAAATCCCAATTCATAGGAAAAGTTAAGAAATACTCTTCACAATTATGTTTGATATTTCTTAATTTTATAATTAATTTTTTTTAATTTTTTTTTAGACAAGGGAAATCAATTAACACTTATGCTAATACCTTAAACTAAGAGACTATGAATCTCATTCAACAAGGAAATGTAAGGGAAAACTACTTGTTGTCATAAACAATTGTGAGATTTGTTAAATATAAAGTAAATGAATTGTAATGAATTCTTAAAGAAATAGAGTAGATTCTCATTATTTTAGTTAGTGATGTTCTATGCGCCACACTCTTCTTAAAATGATCACTTGAGAGAAGTTAGGAACAACCTTAATTAATTCATCATAATCAATTAATACATTCATAAAATAACTTTAGAATAGAAAAAAGAGGGTTAAACTTTATGTTTTCAATTGGAATTAAGATAGGATAATGTTGAGGTCTTAACTAGCCCCATGTCATTAGACTTGTGAACCTTATTTTTTCAAATTTTACAATTTTGACCGTTCTCATCAACTATGCATTTCTCAAGTCATTATTACTTGTATTATTAGACAATTCTTTGATCATCCAAGGTTTTATTTATGGATGTATTAGGATTTTCATTCATGTTGAGAATATTAATATATTGCTTCTCCCTTGTGCTCTGAATGCAACTTTGTGACACTTTGTGCCATGCCTCATTAGATGGTTTTATTTCATTTCATGGCAACTTATTTGATTCTTGGTGATGATTATAATCTAATTTACCTACACATGATTTTTTTTAATTTGATCTTTGTTGGTTTTCTTTACTTCTTCTTGGGTTGACCCAGGTTCGGATCTCAACAGGTCTCCAACAAAACCCTTAAAAACTATCGGCCCTCCTGGTAAAACAAAAGGCAACGCTACGCACAAGGTGAAAAGTGCAGTATCACCCGAGATAGCTTCTATGGGGGATTGTAATACTCAGGTGTTTGCAGTCTAGGAATGAGTGGGGATCTGTGATTGTGTTCTTTCTTCCTTATGCCTTATCCTTATTAATCCCTCAATTATTTATATGATTTATTCATCTTTAAACCCATGCATGCATGCTAATAAATCTACTTTAATCATTCATTCTTAAGATAATTATCAACATAAGGTAAACATTCATTAAAAATCACACATAACAAAAGGTTTGTCATGGTTCACCCCTCCTAGGGCTATGTCCATAAAGATCTAGCTTCTCTGCTCTTTTATTTATTTTGCTGCAAAATATTGCTCTACTCACATTACATCTTCAGTAATACAATCAATATTGAGGGTAAGAACCCTCTGTGAGGTGGACTAGATCACACCAAGCTCCTCAGCCTGTGACCTAACCCTCAAATACTACCTTACTCGACTCTTCTACAAGACTTATTATCAACAACCCACAAAATCATAAATAATCAACTCTCTCTGTTATGATATGATATCTCTTTCCTAGACCTCCCAAGTTCTTATTTATACTACTTTATCGGCTTATAGTCGTTACAATATTATCAAAAACCCGAACCCTATCATGGTTAGGCTTGTATGCATGCGCGTCATGTTGATTTTCCTCTTGCATGTTTATTTTCCTTCCTTTTTTGCATGTTTCTTTCTTGCCACCTATTGTGCACGCTCAAATTAGGTCTTCCTTCCCAACAACAAGTCTTTCCCAAAATAGATCCTTCTCCAAAAATAGGCCTGCGCCCAAAATAGGCTTCCTTCTCAAAATAGGATTGCACCCAACATGCCCCCAACACTGACATGTGGCTCGTCCTGAGCCACTCAGGTAGTGCATGCTCCTTGTACAACCTTCTCTAAACTATGGAACTTCTCTACGAGTTCCTTTCCTTTCTCCCTCATATGTGCAACTTTGTCTGATAGCACCTCGACTTTTTGCATTGTTATTTCTTCATGTAGTAATGTTGTGCCTTTTGAATGTGCCTATGCCATGATTGTCTTCTCCTCCTCCAGTTGTGCAATCATATGTGTTGCTTGTTCCTGTATGGGTTGCAATTGGGCTTGTCTTTCTTGCTTATGCGTCCGGTGTCTTTAACTCCGTTTGCAAAGTCTTCATTTCCTAGGTTCCCTTCAAGTGCTCCATGATACTCATTGTTTTTTGCTATTTCTTTAACTCTTGTATGGTGACATTGATTTTCTCCTCTTGTTTGTCCAACTGTTGGACATTTTCAGCCTCTTCTAAAATGGTCCAAATCTATGTAGTTCTATCGAGCATCTATGTGACTTCCCTCGCTTATTTTCCCATATCCTCTATCCAGAGTGAGGATTGTTGTTCTCATTGTTCTTGAACCTTAGGAGGAGTCATGGGATTACAATTTTCTTTTAGCTCCTCAATTTTCTGCCTATATCCCTCAATCGTCTGTGAAATAATTTTTATCTTTTCTTCTGCTCTCCTCTCGGGTGCTTGTGCATTGTATAGGATACAGTCGTATAGCGTTGTTAGCCCGTGCTCTAGCTTATAAACATGTTCTTTCTCCTCCTCTTTCTCTGAGGTCAGTTGGTCGCATGTGATTTGTAACATTTCGACGACTCCCCTACCTACCTCCAAGTTAGTCGCATCTGTGCAGGCTCTAGATTCCACTTCTTGTATTATACTGACCTGGAGTCTATATAATCCCTTGGTGGGTATCTGCGCCATGACTACTTCAAATTGCTCAATTTCCTCCATGGGTTTCTGCATAGTCTCTTGATCCATTCTAATCATTTGGCGAGTGATTGTGAATGTGTCCCTGCCTTGCACTACCAACTGTATTGTCTCCTCTCCTTTATGTGGAGGGGATTGTTGTGTCTTTTCATGTCATTGCATTGTGACATGTGGTACTTCTTGACTCCATAATTGTTGTAGATTTTCATGGAATTCTATGAGCTTGGCCATGATCTCTTCTCTTTATGCATCTGCAATACGTACCACCTCTTCCCCCCCTGTCTTGGACCTTGTTTGTGATGAGCTTAACATCATCCTCTATCAGGGTGATGATTGGTTCTTCTGTGGTATACTTCCTTTTTTTGTGCGTCTCTTCTACCTATGCAGTCTTCCTTTTCTTCTGTGAGGGCCACTCCCCACTCGTTGTAACTTGTACCCTTTCTTCACCAACCTGTGATGTATCCCCCTTTCTAGTATCATGTTGGTTATATATCCTAATCATTGTTGTTTTCCTCCTTGGTATTTTAGGCACTTCATTGCTTCCTGACGGCTAATTCTGCACTGCAACCTTTCTAGTGTTATCAACTGGGTTGTTTGTTTTTGCTGAGGAACCTGCTTCAGCCTTTTCCTTGGGCTTGGTGGATTGTTTCGTGGTTGGTTTTGTTGCTGGTTTTACCACTGGAATATTCCACTACGCTAGCTAGCCTCTGATTACCTAGTCAATTTCTCCCTTTGTGATGCAATATTGCATCTCCATCCATGCCTTCTTTAGATCCCTTGTGTCCTCGATCCACATGTGATGCATGGATGCCTTGAACCTGACTATCCCTTTAGTTTCATGGACTACCTCCAGAGGAATGTGCCACACATTGGTTGTGCGTTGTTGTATTTATTCCCACAACTTCGCAAATAGTATGTTATTTGCCTCCTGATTTTTATTGTCCTTGGCCTACTAGAGGGACTCATATCCGAACACATAGCACTTTCCTTTCCTATCCAGGAAGGATGAAAAGTTTGGCTCCTTCCACCCTGCCAAGGATATAAGAATGATGAGCCAAGAGTAATGGAACCCGGTTCCATTATCCTGCACATCTATGCAATCCACCAAAAATTGGTTCAGGAGGTACGGTGCCCAATTGAACATCACTCCTTTCGCGCACTACACATATACTGCAATGATTCCTGCTAGAGCTTCTTATTTCCTACATTTCCTCAGTAACTTGCAAGCCATAAGCTTGTTGGTGAACGTTGTCGCATTTTCATTAATGTCTTTGAGCACAATGCCCTTGTTTCCCCTGCTGGTGCCAAATTGTGCTTTTACCAGCTCATCGATTTCCTTCTCGCGCGCCTTGTTATCCAAGTAATCATTTGGCTGTGATTCGACTGTAGGTAAGCCTGTAATCTTGGCAATCAATGCCACATCTAGTTGTATCAGCCTATCCATCCAAAGGATGCCACCATGTACCATGGCTAATAGTTATTTGATGCAGATCCTAACATTTTTACTACGCTCGAAGTGCGGTATATCCAAGAGGTTAATTATTCCTGAGTTGTAAAACCCCATTATCCACTACACAGACTCCATTATAGGTTTTCCTAGGGGTCCAATTTCCCCTTTGTTTTCCAAATAGGCTTCTTCGGCCAAATATGGAAATTTGTTCGCATCACGCACGTCATGGTCTGAGTACCTCAGTTTAGGTAATTTTTCTATCATATCATCCACAGTGACCACTGCATCTGGAAGGTATGAAAGTGTGATGTATGTGGCATTCTGTGTCTTTCTTTTATGCTAGACAAGAGATGGGCTTGCCTCTGTTGTTGTTGTGTCCTCTTCTTCCCTCTCGGAGTCCGGTCAATTGGTGATGTCCTCGACCAACAAATCTTCTTCATCACATCCCATTTGTTGACCCGACGTTTCATTAGGTTTAGCAGGTGTTTCATGGTTAGGGTTCATAATCCCATTTCGGGTCCCAAAACTCTGCCCTACTTTCCCTTGCGGCGTTGTTGATGTTTCCTCCTCAACCTGTGTTGGACTGATTGACTCTATGTATAAAGTAGTGACATATTCATGCTCGACCACGTTCTCGGGCTCTCTCATTCTTTCTTTGTACCTTTGGCCCTATCAAGTAATCCGTACGTACTGGCCTGGATCACCAAAATTTGGTGGTGTCATCTTTTATCTAATTCGCACACTCGCTCAGTTATTCACACAATTCAAGCTATGGCACACACTTTTATCTTGATCTATGCTCAAAAATCACTAAGTGTCAAAGTAACGCATGATTTCCGCACTTTATAGACCCAATCATAATTGTTTTTCACTTTTTCCTTGCATTTGCACCGAGTTCAATTTTTCTTGCGCGCTATCTTTTGATGTTGTCGCAGTAATTGTTGCACGCAACTTTTTTCCCCAATTTCCTATTGTTTAGTTGACTTCTGCCTCTTTTTTTGTTTTCTTCTTTTTCTATTTTTGTTTTCATTTTTTCTTCTTTTTCCGCTTTTTGTGTCTTTTTATCAATTTTCTTTCCTAATATCTTCTATAGTACACTATATACATAACTTTCTTACTGTGTTGTAAATTTTAAGAGTTAGTAGGTCCACTATCCCTGTATAGTTTCAATCGACTACCGTTGATCACACCTTTCAGTTATGTTCCTCCCAAGTCCTTTAGCTGCACAGATCCCCCATCTGTGACAATATTTACTTCACATGGCCCTAACCAATTCATTCTAAACTTACCAGGGCGTTGCAAAAATTTGTTGTCATAGAGAAGAACTGGGTCTCTCTCGTTAAATATTTTCTTTTTAATATGTCTGTCATGCCAAGATTTGTCCCTTGATTTTTGTACTTCCTGGTGAAATCCTGCTAGAATCCTGTCCTCTTCCATTTTCATTAGTTGGCTTAGCCTCTCCTGTATTGTGCCTCTTTCTTTCATGTTGGTAATTGTTGTTAGGCGTAGACTGGGTACCGGAAATTCTAAGGCACCAATGCTTCCTGTCCATACACCAGTTTGAATGGTGTTTGTTCTGTCAACTTCTTGCATGGGGTCTTGTATGCCCATAATATTGCTATTATTTTCAAGCCCCAGTCATCCTTGTTCACATTCTAGATCTTAGTCAATGCATTTTCCAAAATCTTATTAAAAGATTCTATTGTTCCATTTTCCTGGGGATGATATGGTGTACTCTTTTGGTGATAGACTTCAAAGTCCTAAGTCATAGCCTTGATGGTATTTTTAATAAAATGAGTGCCTTGGTCACTCATAAGAAGCTTGGGACATCCAAATGTGGTGATCACTTGCTCAAATAATAGGTGTGATATTGTCTATGCGCTACAGTCTTTGATTGGTGATGCTTCTGCCCATCTTGTTAAGTATTCCTTCGTAGTAATGACATATCTTGCTCATGACCTTTTTGTTGGTGAATTAATAGGTCCAACAAAGTCTATTTCCCATTTGTCAAATACCTGCAGAGTCACTTGTTGTCTTAGGGGCATCTCATCCCTTCTGTTGGGTTTTCCAACCCTCTGAAAGACATCATAGTTCTAGAAATATTCCTTGGCATGTTTATGGATTGTTGGCCACCATTATCTTGCGCGCAATACCTTCTTCATGATATATTTTCCTACATAGTGTCCTCCAGCTATAACTTCATGAGCTTCTGCCAAAATTCTAGGATGTTCATGTTCCAATACACACCTTCTCAAAATGATATCTGTGCCCATCTTGTATAAATGACCTGCAATGAGTTGATAGTCTGCAACTCTGACTACCAAGATTTTCTTCTGTGCAGTGCTAAAGTCATGTGATGAAACCCATGTACTTAAGTATTCAATAATATCAACGAAGTATTCATCAACTACTTGTAGTGAAAATAATTGTGCATCAGGGAAGTTGTATACCAAGTTAGTAGGTTCTTTTCCATTGGTTACCCTTCACAGGTCATCAGATCCTACATTCAGTTTCTTCGGTTTGTCTATCACTTCAAAATCAAATTCTTGGAATAATAATAGCCATCTACATATCCTCCCCCCCCAACACTGTCTTGTTGACTAGATATTTAAGGGAAGAATGGTCTGTGAACATTTTAAAGTGTTTACCTAGTAAATAATTCCTGAATTTCTGAAGTGCATATACCATGGCTAGGCCTTCTCTTTCTGTGGTGTTGTAATTCTTCTTAGATTATGACAAATTCATTATTTCAAATGCTATAGGATGTTCTAAGTCCCCTTCTCTTGGATGCGCCATAATTGCTCCAAGTTTTATTGCTGATGCATCTACGTGCACATTAAATGTTTTTTCCCAATCTAGAAAGACTGATATAGGTGATGTCACCATGTTTTCCTTTAGAGTGTCGAATCCTTGTTGACAATCCTTATTCCACTGAAATCAGGTGTCCTTCTTTAGCAGTTTTTTCATTGGTTTAGTAATCTTCACATACCCCTTTATAAACTTCTTGTAATATCCTGTATGTCCCAGTGTTGCTCTTAACTGGCGTACTGACTTTGGTGGTGGTAAATTTACAATGACTGCAATCTTAGTAGGGTAAACTAGTAAACCTTGTTTATACACTATATGTCCCAACAATATCCCAAAAGGTGTACCAAAAATGCATTTCTTGATGTTTAATGATATATGACATTTCCCGCATATTTCCAACATTAGTCTTAACACTTCTACATGGTCCTTTAGAAGACTATATACAGTCCAATCATCAAGATATACTTCTAGAAACTGATGTATGAATTCCTTAAAAGGAACTACGACTACTATTGAAAATATAGTTGGTGCATTCTTCAGTCCAAGGGGAATGACTGTATATTGGTAGGATCCCCATTCTGTAGCAAAAGTAGTCTTATACCTATCCTCTGGAGCTATTTTGATCTGATGGTAACCTGAGAATCCATCTGTGAATGAGTATGCTTCCTAACCTCACACATTTTCTAAGAATTTATCTATGAAATGGGTAGGGAAAGGGTCATGCAAGAAAACATCATTGAGTTTCCTTAGATCTACACAGATCCTTATCCCCCCTTGCTCTTTTTCTTGGACTACCATGGGACTGATCCATTCAGATTCGTCTACTAGTTCTATAATACAATCTTCCAACATTCAGTAAATTTCTTCTTTCACTTTTTTCTTATATACTGGATTCAATTTGTAAGGTCTCTGCCTGATAGGTCTAGCCTCGGGTTTGAGGGGTATGTTCATATCACATAGCTCTCTTGTTATTCCTTTCCTCTCTATAAAGGTTGTTGGAAACAAGTCATTGTATTCGTGCAATAACTCTATTATTCTTTCTAGTGTTTGCTCATCTCAATAGTCTCCAATACTTTCCATTTTAGGATTTTCATTTGTCCATTGTTGACTTTCTTAACTTTGATTGGTGCAGAAAATACTTCTAACTCCAGAGATGGGCCTTCCACCTCTCTCTCTCCTTCAATATATGTAATCTAAATGTTGCACAGGTCATCTTCCTCTGGTGCTTCCTCTTTGACATGATAGCATGAGAGTAAGTATTTAATTGTCTTTCTATTTTGTTGTTGATATTTTGTCATGCTTTCAACCCCTAGTTCATAAAAAATTATCATTCCCTGTATCATCTTCAACGCTGAATCAATATTGGGGTTCTCATGTTCAAATGAGAAGGTTACTACAAAATTATGTTGTAATCATGTCCATTCTGTAGTGCCTCTGTGCATCTCCTGGTCTATTTACTAGTTCCATGGGATCCCTTTGAATGTATGGATAAAGTGATGAGGCCATTCCTCTAGTGGTGTCATCCTCCACTGTGTTCTTCACTTCTCCAATTGTTAAACTGGTCTTCCTTTCCCATCATACTTCTAGAATCTATTTCTCCCCAGTTCTGCGCCAAATCTGATGCGAAGTAGTCGTTTACACTGATACCATTCCTGAATTGTTTCTTTATGCACACCCCACCATCTTGAAGGTGTTTCCTTAAGTGAAATATCTAGGGATAAGAGCCTATGATTTTCTGACACTTCCTCTTCATATTTTGTCAACAATTCCTCTAAGTAATTTAGCCTATGAAAATTATTAGGTTCTCTTATCTCTGTACCAACCCATCTTACTGCACGGTCTATTCTTGTGCACCTCCTTGTGGAAACTTCATGTAATTGTTGTTGCCAATTCTCCAAACCATTGTTTCAGTCGGAAGCACATGATACAATGCTTCTCCAGCTGAGTACCTCTTCTGCGTTTGGGTTAACATAATCCTCTTCTCGTGTGGTGGTTCTTTACAACTGGTTTATTTCTTCCAAATCCAAACAAGTGGACTCTACAAACCTTTGTCCTTCTGAAGTATCCAATGGTGCAATCACTCTATATTCACCTGATTCAAAAGTCATTTTTATTCTTTTCAGGTTGATTATATCCTGGTTATCAAATGCCCAGTCTAATCCAAGTAATTATGGGTAAGGTGTTGTGCCATCTACTACCTCTATCACTTCAAAATATGCCTTAGTGCACACTCCATCCAAATCTAATCTCACACCTTTAATCCTTCCAATTGGTAACACTCTATGTTGATTTGCTAGTTTTAACTCGACAAGTGAATAGCCTAGTGTGGGTTCTCCCATACACTTCCATGTCTTCTTATCTAATACATTTACTTTAGATCCTAAGTTCAGTATAATATCCCCCATGTTGAAATCCCCAATGTTAGCATTTAGTATGAATTCTCTGTTTATCCTTCTTCTTGTATGGACATGATTGACTCTTTTATGTTCTAACTTCCCTTCTACCTCTGTGTTGCATCTTTCTAGAAGATTTATTAAGACTTTAAAAAATGATGGATCATTTAATAACTTAACATAGGATTGCAGAAAATTCTTTATGGAACTTAGTTGCTATGAAGGTTGTCCTTCATTGGTATGGTCCATTGAGGATGGCATCTCGTACATTGGTGGGTTCTGAGTTTTTTTTTTTGACTAAGGTAGATGCAAAATTCTTCTTGAGAAAATCATGTCTGGCCTCCTTAAATGTTTCCCTTTCTTTCCATGTGTCAAACTACCTTTGTGGCTCAATATTCTTCTAAACCCATTGGTGTTGAGATGGATCTTGTTTTGTTGCATCAATTCCTGTCTTGGATCCTCCCTGAGTGACTATATTGATGTTTCTCCCCTCATCCCTAGATTCTACATAAATCCATTGGACATTCTAGTTGTTCTGGTTCCTTTTTTCCTATATCTTTCCCAAGAGTGTTGTGCAGTATTCTGTGTCATGGTATACTACACGACAATACATACATGTCACTAGTGGAAGTGGAAAATCCATTACATAATGTCTTGGTTGCTGGAAGTTGTGGCACACTATTGGTCCTCTGCCTCATCCAAATCCTCCTCTAACTCGTCCTCCACCTCTATATCTGCCTCGATCTCCTCGTGGTGCATTGCACTGGGGTACCTGGTTATACTAATTGGGGTTATACTGTGGATGTGCATTATTGTACTACGGTTGCACATTCTTGTATTGTTGTTGCACATTGTTGTATGGTGGTGGTACCTGGCTGAGCTGAGTTGCATCTTGTCCTGTCCTAATTTCTTCTTGCACTCTTTAAGTATCTGAGGTTATTTCTCTCATCGGATCCATCGTTCTACAATCCTTATCATCATGACCCACTAATTTACAAAAAATGCAGTATGAACTTTTGGGTACTGTCTTGTATTTGTGCATCATTAGACAATGATATGGATCATTCCCATGAGTTTTACAAATCTCGTACCATGGTACTCTTGTTCGAAAAGGGTTTGTTACTCTTGTTTCAATATACTGAGCAAAAGTTGTACATTCATTCTTATGGTGTCCTTTTGTCCTACATAACATACACTAAACAACTTCTCTTTTCTCTTTACCCTTATTCTGGTTAAGTTGAAATGTTAGATTCTTCAAATCCTCCTTCATCTCCTCTATTGTTGGATCTGCCTACTGATACTGGTTCTCTTCCAATTGTAAGGCTACCTATTGAGCCTCTACCTTAGTTTTAAACTTATGTTATCTTACGGGTATTTCAAGTGTTGTAATAGTGAGTTCACAAATAAGTGCCTATGTTTCATGTCGGTAATTGGATATTTCAACTTACCTTTCAAATGTTTGAACCTTTGATCAATATCCAAAAAAAACTCACTCGGTTTCTTTCTGATTTCAATCATTTCATTCATGTACTGGTCTTCTGAAATTCATTTACCAATATCTTTTTCACGTCTATGATAGTATTTGGTATTCCATGTGGACTGTTTACATATAGGCTCATGTACAAGTCCAGTGTGCGGTCTCTTATTCTGATAGCCAACTATGTGAGCTTTGTATCCTCATTTGTGATCTCCTTTGCTTCCCAAATCTTCTCACAGATGAATAAGTTATTTTCAGGGTCCTATGATGCCTCTCCCCTAAATTTTGGTAATCTAATCGTGGGATCATGTCCTGCCATTTTGAACTATTGCCTCCACGCGGTGTAGACAATTGATTGTTACTTCTTGGACTTTCTCCCCTAGTTGATTTTCCTTTATTAGATTATTTTCTTGTTTCTTTTCTTCCACTAAAATTCGGTTGTCTCAACACTAGTGTTCTTTCTGGTGTATTATTCTCACATGGGGTTGTAGGTTTCACACTAACGGTGATCTGGATTGGAGTTATTCCTTATTTTCTTGACCCTGGACCTCTTGTTTTCCTTTCATATGTTTCTCATAGGATTTCCTCAATCTTCTGCACAACCCGGAGATCCTCTACCTCTTCTTCATCACTTGCCAATCCCTCTCTGTCAGCTATGGTTCTCTTCTTGTTATTCATTTTATATTGATAGGGTATTCCACTGCGCGTCTTTCCAACTTTTTCCATTATCTTCTTTATCTGGTCCTATTCCATCACGATTGGGTCCATGGCCTCCTTATTCTTTCCCTTATCCATCTCCCTATCCATATATCAACCTCATGCCAATGCTTCCCCCCTTCCCCCATGCACGCAAGGAAGTTTAGTTGTCTGATTGCATTGTAATCACACAGTTGTCATACAATACAATCTTGATTGAAGTGTACAATGATCTGATGTACCTACCTCTGGGTCCTTTTATAAAATCCTGCTTTAATTTGGTGTAGGAGTTCGCAGTATCTACTACAAATTCGGTGATAAACCTGTGACAGTATTGTCTAACCAAAAATCTACTGCGCATGTGAATTTGTTGTCAACTTGCTGTAATTACGCGATCTCTAGAGAATTCCAATCCAGTTGTCTGCTTCGATTTGTAGGGTGGTTGTATTTTAATCTCAATAACCACTTCCGCAACAAATGCGGGAAATCACAGAAAAATACCTCATGCAAGTCGCTAAACACGTATTTGTTGAGATGTTTTCATGGTGTTAACTTAGGGTTTATGTTTTCCATTTGCGCAAACTCAAGTTCCTTTTTTTTCAACCATCTTTAAATCTCCGCCTTCATTGGATTCCATGGCTTGAACATTCCCTTCTATACTTTCATCCTCCACGCATTTATTCCATGGATCCTATACACTCAACCCTATGTAGTTCTAGCTGAAAACAAAACCATTTGTTGGTTTTATTTACTTCTTCTTGGGCTGACCCAGGTTCAGATCTCAACATGTTTCCAACAAAAGCCTTAAAAACTATCGACCCTCTTGGTAAACCAGAAGGAAACGCTGCACACAGGGTGCACAATGCAGTCTCACACGAGATAGCTTCTATGGGGGACTACAATACTCAAGGGTTTATAGTCTAGGAATGAGTGTGGATCTATGATTGTGTCCTTTCTTCCTTATTCCTTATCCTTGTTAATCCCTCAATTACTTCTATGATTTATTCATCATTAAATCCATGCATGCATGTTGATAAAGTTACTTTAACCATTCATTCTTAAGCTAATGATCAACATAAAGTAAACATTCATTAACAATCACACATAACACAAGGTTTGTTGTGGTTCAACCCCTCCTAGGGCTATGCCCACAAATATCTTGCTTCTCTTCTCTTTTATTTATTCTGTTGCAAAATCTTGCATTGCGCGCATTACATCTTCAGTAATACAATCAAGATTGAGGATAAGAACCCTTTGTGAGGCAGAATAGATCACACCAAGCTCCTTAACCTGTGTCCTAACCCTCAAAAACTTCCTTACTCAACTCTTCTACAAGACTTGTTATGAACAACCCACAAAATCATAAATAATCAACTCTCTCTATTATGATATGATATCTCTTTCCTAGACCTCCTAGGTTCTTACTTTTACTAATTTATCGACTTATAGTCGTTACAATATTGTCAAAAAACCTAACACTATCATGGCCAGGATTGTCTGTATGCATGCCACATTGCTTTTCCTCTTACATGCTACTTTTCCTTCTTTTTCTGCATGTTGCTTTCTTTGCACTTGTTGCGTGCACTCCAAAATTAGGTCTTCCTTCCCAAAAATAGGTCTTCCTTCCCAAAATAGGTCTTTCCCAAAATAGATCCTTCTCCAAAAATAGGCATGCACCCAAAATAGAATTCCTTCTCAAAATAGGCCTACGTCCAACAATCTTTATTTCCCATTTCTACACTTTCATAAGATAATCATTGACTCATTTACACATTTACACAGTTGATTGATTTTGGTGTATGTAATCCCATGGCTTAACATGCTTCATGCTCACTTTTGTGAAGGTTTCCACACTGCCTCTCCATTGGATTGGTAATGGAAAGGAAAGACATAATCATAGCCTTTCAACAAAAGGGATGAGATGTAACATGCTCAATCTTAGATTAATGAGTGGGAAATGAGCAAGTGACATACACACATATAAATGGAATGATTCAATGATGTGAAACATTGCTAATGGAAAGTTTTGGCCAATTTTAAGATTATCCAAATTGTGGATTTTTCATAAAAGAATTAAAACAAGTGAAACTTTGACATGTAGGGATGAATAGCCATTCAACACCTCCAATTTAATATCAAAGCTAATCCCAATTATTTTATGTGTGTATTTTTGTATTTAAAAAATTAATTAATTAATTAATTTTTTATGTCTGGAGGAATCAACAACTAGTTGGGCACATGGCTGTGTTATCCAACCGCTACCACTATAACCTCCAGGTGTGCCCACGATGCCCCTTACGTGACACACAAGGTAAGTCGGGGGGAATTGAACTCGAAACCTCATGGAACTTCATTTTCACGGCACTTGCCAATTGAGCTGCCCCCCGGGGGGCTTTAAAAAATTAATTTTAATATGAGTGTATTTTTGTATTAAAAATCATGTAAGGCACTTGTGTATGCCCATTTCCAAGAAAAAGTAGGTAGTGTGTTAGGTTCATACTAAGTCTTGGTATTGGGCATGTGTTAATAAATAATTTTGAAATTTTAAGAAATCACGTATTACCACCTAAACATAGATACCATGTCAACAAGGATATCATAATATTATCAATTTTTCATTATAATTGAATATTTAAAACTATTTAATTATCAATAAAGGAGAGAAGATATGGTTTCACATATTATTGTATTAAAAATAATGTAAGGAACATTTGTATGCCCAACTCCAAGACAAAGTAGGTAGTGTGTTAAATTCATATTAAGGGTTGGTATTGGACATGTGCTCATAAAGAATTTTGAAATTTTAAGCAATCAGGTATTGTCACTTTAACAAAGATACCATGTCAATAAAGATATCATAATATTATCAATTTTTCATTATAATTATAATTAGATATTTAAAAATATTCAATTATCAAGAAAGGATAGTCATAGTAATAACATCAATAATATTGAAATATACTAATCATTATAGACATGCACCTAATAAAATCAATTAACATAAATGAAATTGACTGTAATATGTCAATAGATTTTAATAACAAAATTGATTGATATTCATAATTATTATAGCCATCTACCTAATAAAATCAATTAACATAAATTAAACTAATTGTAATTGTAATATGTGAATAGATATTAATAATAAAATTGATTGATATTCATAATATTAATTATAATTTATTAATTTATATGAAAATAAAATTGATTAATATTGATAATATTAAATATAATATATTAATTTATATGAAAAGATAATTGATTTATATTTATTAATAAATCTATATAAATAATTATATCATTTTTTAACAATATGTTGTTATTTTGATTTGTTTTGTTATTCAATTGTAATGTCATTTCAAATAAAAAAAAATAAGTAGAAGAAGATCTATTAAAATATGGACAAAATGTACATAGATTTAGTCATGAATAGGAAGGTCTTACTCATGAGCAAGAAGGCCAGGAAAGTCTACTCTCTGTCATGAGTTTTGGCTTTCACAACAGAAACCATGTCAACCTACAAAATGAACTGATAGAGTTTTTGAAATGCTAAAAGAAAGTAAAAGACAATTTTCTTAGAAAACTAAAATTGGACAATTTAGATAGAAAAAATAAGACTCCGAGACCAAATAAAACAAAGGAGGAGCCTAAAATGAAATAAAGAAATCCTAGACATCAAGACTAATGTGTGTACAATTCCAGGCCTTCATTATTTCCAACTGATACCTAATACTGGGAGCTCAACTCAAATAATATTGATTCATTGCATATATTAAACTTAATATAAATATCCCCCACATGGGGTGTTAGGGACACATTCAAAGCGTCTATGGGCCCTCGATCCCCCCTCCACCTAACCCCTCACACTATGGACAGTTGTCAGCCGCCTTTGTCACCCACATCACCTCCCCATGCAACTTAAGCTCTCTCGCCCTTGTCTTTTCCTAGCACTCGAGTGGTTTCATCCTAGAATTCACCTCATGCTCCTGCACTCACCTCACTTGTTCGATCCTCTTGTCCTTCACATATGGTATGGGAAGGTGGAGGAGTGACTCTGTTTAATGATGGATACGACCCATATCCTCCACTTATGGCTCCTGGATTTGGGTGGCTATGTTAGTTAGTCCCTCTCTCGCTTCATTGATATTTCTCTTTGGTTGTTCATCTCTATTGTCCCCTGCTTCCATCCACGTTTTCTCTACTCCACCCTGTAGTGTGTGCTTCCTCCACCTCTTTGCTCCCACTTCTCACACTCTGTTTTCCCTGTTCCTTTAATATGGCAAGGGGGAGATCCTACCGTTGAGGCCATGGTGGCACCTCACATATACCCAAAACACTATCAAGCTTCCACCTGGTGGACATGATTGAAAGCTCAGCTAACACCTATTGTTATGTCACCCCTCTCGAAATTCAAACATAGATGGACTTGGCCAAGGCATATGTTCATGTCCCAAGGATATTAATCCATGATGAGGAGGTTATGGATACCATTATCTCGTGGGTTCCTGATATTGGCACCTTCCAAGGGAGGACCTCGTAGTATTTGAAAATAGTGGATATTTACTGGCATCTAAAGAATTTGATGCTTTGGGTTCTGTTGGACCACCATGAAGCTTGCCATGAAGTTCTCCTACAAATCAATGATGCATAGCTCTAGGTCAAGGTGGTTGACCAAAAGTTGAACCCAATTGTAGACAAGCTGGCTGGTATGGACTTGTCCAATCTGGACTATGCTCAACCCCAAGTTCTAGCTGCAAAAGGCAGAACCATTAGCTAAGTTTTTATGTTATTCCATTTGTGTTTTTTGTTAAATTGCATGAGAGGTTTGGGTTTACCACCTTCTTATAGTAGACTAAATAATAAAAATAGGACAAACAGTGGAACTAGAAGCTATCTTTGTTTCAGTTTATCAGTTACATGCATTAGATATATCAAGCAAACTTAAAATGATAGTGTTATGTTTTGGTATTGTTCTGGTTTCTCTGTAGGCAAGCCAATAGTAAAAAAAATTGTATAATATCTTCTCATTAATAATATAAAGACTTGAGATTATTAAAAAAAAAACTTTAATATAAATATGAAAAAAACATTTAATACATACATTTCAATCATTCTATGTAAATATCTCCATCAAGACCATAAATATATTGGGTATGAAAAAAATCCATATAAATATTAATAATAATAATAATAATATATACCTAAATTGATCATATCATTTCCTTAAATCATAATATCATCTTTAATAATGTTTGTTACCTTTAATAAACCTAATATAAATACATGTAAATTTAGATATTTGATGCACAAATTTTCATATATATATATTGATGGACACTAAAATTGTATCTATTGATGACATCATACTTCCATATTTCTTCTTTCCAGTGTTAATGCACAAAATAATGTTACTGTTATCAATAAATCAATGAAAATGGAACCTAATATTTAAAGTCTCTAATGTTATTTAGAGATGATTTAAATAGTAAAAAATATATGATTTAGTATATGATAATAAACATATGATTGAAATGATTAAAAAACTAATTACTTTCAAAAGAAAAGTCCGTTAATTATCACTTTCTAAACAAATACCACTTTTAAGAAAATCCCTATAATATTTTATAAGAATTTATCCAACTAGTACAAGCTAGAAACTAAGAAACGCTTTAATAAATACTACTAAAAACTATGAAATGCTTTAATAAGTACTACTAAAAACTAGAAAATGTATTAATAAGCAATACTATTAATAAGCAATACTATAAGAAATTTTTTTCTCATAAGAAAAAAGACTTATATTAAAAAATATAATTGTTCTGATACAATAATTGTAAAAACGATCATACCTATCATGTCCTTTGATACTATAGTGGGTCACATATATTTATAAATACATATTACAACAACAAAGCTAGAAGTAAGCTCTGTAATCTATAGCCTTAAAAATTATATATGCAATACATAGTCTAAAAATATACCAGTTTTTTATCCTTGTATCTATGTAATATAACTGATATATAATCTATCAAAGTTTTTTGTATGCCCTTCAATAACCACTGAATAGTGTATACCATCCTTCTCAATAAATAGTGTTTCTTTTGAAAGCTGATCTGCTTCCTTTTTACATCTTCTGTATACATGTTGTACTTTTAGTTGTAGAAAGCTTCTGCTCAACACTCTAATTTTTTTCATCCATGGATGTAGGGAGACCACCTGTAGATTATTTTCATTAGTAAACCAGTCTATAATAACCTTTGAATCACCTACTAGTTGCAGCCTTGTTACCTTTTTATAGCAAGAAAAAAAAAGTATGCACCACAAAGCTAATAGTTCAACCCTGGTATTAGTACCACTTCCACAATTCATCTTAATTCTGTAAGTTGAAGAAAATACGCACAATAATATTAAGACAAGAAGATTGGTGGAAAAGGCCTCAAGCCATAATTCTCAACATAATATTCATCTTAATGATACAAATATATAATAAAATAATGAAACCACCTCAATTGTTCTCACATCGACACCTCATCAGGAGATAAGGTCAAATGAGGAAGTATAGGAATCTAGAAATACACTTAGGATAAAAACTATATCCTAGTATGTAAAATATTAAAGGTGGTATACTTAGACTTAATGATTGTATATTTCAAAGAGGCTAACATTCCCCCCCTCAATCATAAGTCTGAGAAATAACACCAGCAAAGAAGGTGCATAAACTGGTATATCTCCATGTCTTCATGCTGAAACTCCTGAGTTGAGTCGCAATGAAGAACTGCCTAAAAAATCGCCAAATCTGGATGCTAAGAAATCTGGAAAACCTCACTGTGTAATCATGTGAGCCAGAATGCCAACAAATTTGTTTACTGATGTGAACTCCAATATGATGAGAGCGAACAAAGAGAAGTGAATTAGCTGCAAGTCTGCCACATCCCTGAAAATGCCTGACAACTCAATCAATGCCAAGCTGCAATACAGAAGAATCCATCTTTCCTCTGCTAGGTGAAGTGAATCTATCGTAAAGTCCCACATCCCGCCTGGCAACCCCAAATGCTAAACCATCCTCCGCTTAGGTATTAATGATTCATCTAGGGTGAAACTAAAATGTCTACATCATTCTCCTTAAAACAACATCCCTATGATCTTAATAGAGAACTATCATTCCGCCAAAGTCCCCCATGCATATATTGCATCAGTAAATTGTCATCCATAAATTCATGCACTGACCGGCATCTTTAGGCCATCAAACCCTGCATAATAACCATCCCTGAAATTCCATCATAAATTCATCACAATTTCATTTAACCTGAAGAGAGACCACAAGTGGTTCTCTACTCAACCATCTTCCCCTCGGATTTTAACTCCCCTTATGCATGAGGCTCTTACTTTACTCCATTTTATTTCTATTTCTTTATTTGTGTACAACTCAAAAGTGGGAATATGGACCAACTACACGTTATCCTGCATCCTCGTGGAGGGCTACGCCCGGAAAGCTACCATATAAACTAATTCTAGGAGTTTACATATTCTTTCACCATTTTCTTCTTCAAAACACATCTCTTTACTCGAGATTGTATTCTTCGATAAGACTTATATAATTGTTTGGCAGTTAATGACCATTGCTAAGGATCAATCCACTCATAGTGAATCTCTAGTCTTGCAGGTTTGTTCCTCTCGGAACATTTATCCGACATCTGATGCATGATTTGACTTGCCACAATTCTAACAAGGATGGAGATCAAAACACTGATCCTCCATGTGACCAACTCGATTACAATGTTGACACTTATCATTCTGATTTGCGACATTTAATATTGATTTTTCTTGAAGAAATCTAGCACTCACAAACAAAATTGGTTTGGAGTAATTTGGAATATGAAAACTGTTTTGATTTTCATATCCTAAGCCATGATGATTCCAATTGAAGTGTAATTCTTCCCAAGGTCTAACAATTTTCTTGGAAAGATGATTTTGATTGTATTCTTTGATTTCTTCACATTTGTTGTTGTCACTGCTATTATTCTATGCTTCTTTTTGGAATTCATCTTTGAAAGATTCCATATATTCTGTTTCTTTTATATCAACTAATGCGATAAGGTCTTGTGTATCACAAAATGCATCAACCTTTTGTATAAACTCATTTGTATCACATTCTGCATCAACCATTTCGATAAGCTCATCTGTAGCACATGTTGCATCAATCTTCTCTATTAGATCCTTTGTGTCACAACTTGCATCAAACTTCTCTATTAGATCCTCTGTGTCACAACTTGCATCAACTTTTAGAGTTTCTTCAGATGTTGCATCAATCATGTCATCAATTTGATTATGCTTTTCACTTAACTTTATCTGAAGTGCATCAAGCAATTTATTCTTCATTTCAATTTCATCTTGAAGATCATTTATTGACTGTATTGTATCAACCATGTGATCAATTATGTTTTGGTTTTGAATTAACTTCATCTCAAGTGTTTTAATCAATTTATCTTTCATACCAATTTGATCTTGTAATTCATGATTGTACTCATGCAACGCTTTGATTTCTTGAGAGGTGTTATGTAAACGCTTTCCTCCTTTACCCATTATTCTTTCACTCGTGCTTGCTTGAACTCGCTCGCTTGAACTCTTCTTTAAACTTTCACGCTTGCTTGAAATTGCTTCACTCGAACTGGCTCGCTTGAAATCTTCAACAAGTTGAGGATGTCGGTTACCACCGAAAATGCACCCAAACTTTGATTTGAGTTAAACTACTCAACCTTGTTTATTACAACTCAAAATTATACTGACTCTTTGGTGTCGGGCTCAACCGAGAATGCACCTAAAAATCACACTGCAATTCAACTTGATTTTGATTTCACACTTACAAAGAAAATTATTGCAAGTTTACAATGAATGTTGATTTCAAGGTTAAATTGATCTTCAAATTGATGATTCTTCGACTCCAAGTCATGTCCAATTATCCTTCCATTACAACCTTGATTTGTGCATTACTTCAATATTCTTTGTTGTTGCTTGATTACATGTGTTTTGATTGCTTATACTAGATTGTATGTGCTTCACTGACATTAATTGTGGGCTTATTTCATTTACCTTCTTTGTATTCCATGTATGTGGGATAACGTCAAAACTAGATGTAAACTAACTCATAAGAGAACCATGAAAAAAATCACCAACACACACTACACAAGGTGTACCTAAGATCCCCTTATTCAATTTCGGGCGGATCTAGGACACGAGACAAAAAAAAATCAATTTTATTATAATATCCTTCTCATGACAAAGTCGAGCCATCTACAGTATTCTCCGACCTATTCAACACCTCTTCAGGCAAAGGCAACAACAAGAAGCGCCCAGATCTATTCAAACTGATTCTAGATTCAGTTCGACCCAATATCGAAGCTGGCGGCATGCACATCAATATGGATTCCTACCGTGGAGCAGCTTCATCACCATCACCATTGAGCCTTCTATGGAAAACTACCATAATTACCAGGCCTTAAGATCATAAGAGCTCTGATACCAATTGAAGTAAATAAGCACAATAATATTAAGACAAGAAGATTGGCGGAAAAGGCCTCAAGCCATAATTCTCAACATAATATTCATCTTAATGATACAAATATATAATTAAATAATGAAACCACCTCAATTGTTCTCACATCGACACCTCATCAGGAGATAAGGTCAAATGAGAAAGTATAGGAATCTAGAAACACACTTAGGATAACAACTATATCCTAGTATGTAAAATATTAAAGGCGGTATACTTAGACTTAATGATTGTATATTTCAAAGAGGCTAACATAAGTACGCAACACTGGAAATTTTAATACATCTCCTACCCCACATTTAACACCATTATCTTGTGAAGCACCATAAGAAAAACCCATAGCCAAATCCCAATTAAGTAAAGGTGGTCTTTCAATCTTGCTATCCTTAGTAGAGTAAGCTACTTTTGTTTCTCCCAAATCCTGAATAATACTATTATAAACTTTGTCCCTATTTAGAGGCCGATCTTCAAAGATAGCCAAATTCCTATGTTTCCAAACCTCCCAATAGATAAATAAATGTATTTCTATCCTATTATCCTTCTTCCTTTTCCAGTTTTGTACGCATTCAAAAATCTCCCCTCCTTCCCAAACACTCTCCAGTTTTAAATCTTTATGAATTGTATACCAAATATCTTTGGTAAAACTACAATCCACAAAGAGTTACCCACATTTTCCTCATTATTCCCACAAAGAACACAACTACTAAGCCCAATAAAACCTCTTTTGGCCAAATTCTCCCAAGTTAGAATTATTTGTTCAAGCAGTAACCACATAAAGAGTTTGACTTTTAAGGGTAACTGCCAACTCCAGAGATCAGTATACTAGAAAACTGGTTCTTTCACTACATCCTCCAACATTTGGACTTCATAGGCCTATTTAGCATTTACCTAGCCTCATTTAGTATCTCGGGACCACAGTAAGAAATCTTTATCATTATTCAACTCATACCCCAAACCAATTAAACCCTTTACATAGTTATTCCACTCCTCTCTTTTTTCTCCTTCCAAGCCTAAATCCTCTGCCTTTTTCCATCCAGTATGCCTTGTGCCCTCCATATACAAAGTCCCAACTTGTGCAAGAAATTCCATTCCTAGTGCCTTTAGTGAAAATATAAGGTTCCTTGATAATTGAAAGTATGTATGAGAACCTACCAAAGGATAAGCTCCTAGTCGGATATCCCTCCCATTTCCAGGTTTCCAGACCAACCAGGCAGTTATAATAGATAAAGACGAGGTAAGTTCTCTCCAAATATTAGAAACACCAGTCCACTTTTTTCTTCCTTCCCTGAGCCACTCAACCACATATTTCTTCCTAAGATAATTTCTAAGTATAACCTCATGCTAGAGACCAGGTATCATAAGACACCTCCATAAGCTTTTTGCTGCTAAGGATTTTCCAAAGGAAAATATATTTTTTATACCCCACCCACCCATCTTTTTAGGTTTTGCAATCTTTTCCCAGCTTATCAAATGTATCCCTTCTTTGAGATTTTTTCCAGTCCACATAAAACTAAACATCCTCCTCCTGATAGTATTTAGTATAATTTTTGGGATTTTAGCCAAGGAAAGCCAATATACAAGGATACTTTCAAGTACTTCTTTGACAAGTGTAACCCTTCCGCTTAAACTTAACCATCTTAGACTCCAATTTGCAATCCTTTTTTCAAACTTTATCACCAACCAATTCCAGTCAGCCCTATTATAACAATTAGGTTTTAAAAAACACCCAAGATATTTAAATCCAACATCTACTAAATTTACTTCATAGGGTAGAATCTCCTTTAACAAAACTAAGTCCTTTGTTGTCCATCCAACTTCCAGAAACAAGGATTTATGGGGACTAAAATCCATACCTGTCACTTTACAGAAAAGTTCCAAAGTCTCCTTAAAAATTTCCCACTCAACAAAATTTCCATTTCCAAACATAATAATATCGTCAACAAACATCAAATTTGTGATGAATATCCCCCTTGCCACATGAATACCTTCTATTTTCTTATCCCTTACCTACTCCTTTATATCTCTGCTTAAACCTTCCACAACAAGTAGAAATGGTAAGGGAGATAAAGGATACCCTTGCCTTAATCCCCTTGTACATTCAAAGAAATTTGTAGACTTACCATTGATCAACTCAACATAATTTGCAGAAGTCATGCACCCCATGATCCAGTCTGTAGCATCTAAATTAATTCCTACATGTAGGAACACAAGTCTTAAGAAACCCTAATCCACTCTATCATAAGCCTATATCATATCTAATTTTAGAACTAGAGCTTTGATATTTTTAACCTTTCTGCTATGTAATGCTTCCTGTACAATTCCAATAGCATCAGTAATTTGCTTGCCCTCAAGAAAGCCAAATTGTTCCTTTGATATTCCAAAGGAAAAAATGGATTTAATTCTAGTAGCAATAATTTTAGTTATGATCTTATACACCAAGTTGCATAAATCTATAGGTCTATACTCTCCAAAAGATCCTCGATTCTCACTCTTTGGTATCATGTAGCATTCAAAGCTCCAAACAACCCACCATTCTTCTTGGACTCTTCAACCATCTCCAATATATCATCTCCCAGAATGTAAAAAAAAGCCAGAAAAAATTCCACAGTCTAGCCATCTGGCCCAAGACTTTTTGATACTTTAAAACCTTTAAGTGTTGACAGTATTTCTGCTAAAGTTACAGGAACAGTTAATCTATGACTATTTTCCTCTGTAAAAATTCTTGGATAATTCCTTAAAATTTCTAGTTGATTCGATATAGCAAGTTTAGGCTGGGCCATAAAAATGTTTTGGAAAAAACCAACCATTTCCCTTTGTAGTCCTTGATTGCTAGTAATCAATGTTCCATCCTCCTTAGAAATCTCTCAAACAGTATTGATTTTCTTCCTGGAATTTGCATAAGCATGAAAGAACTTTGTATTTCTATCACCTGCAACCAACCAATTTAATCTACTCTTTTCCCTCCACGTTTCCTCTTCCTGTCTCATTAGAAATAGTTTTCTCTACTCTTTTTCTGCAATCAACACTTTTTCTTCCTCCTTCTCGAAACCTTCGGGATTATTTTGTGTAAAGTGTATTCAACTTAAGTTCAATATTTACTAACTCTTCCTTAGCTTCGATATTTTTCTTTTTTTCCTAGGTAATCACCATAAATTTAAGAATCTTTATGTTTTTTACCAGTGAATACATAAGGTTTAATGTCTCTGATCCCAATAGTCCAACCCAGTTAGATCTAACAAAATTTAGAAATTCTGGTTCTTCCATCCAAATAGAATTAAATTTGAAGGGATATCTAACCTTTCTATTATCTCGTTCCAAGTGCAGAATCACGGGCATATGATCAAATATCTTTAAATTGGACACCCCATATTTGTACTTAAACCCTGTAATAGAGAGGTCCTCATACATCAAAAATCGATCCAGTCTCTTGGCAATATAATCATGTCCTCCTCTTCTATTTCTCCAGGTGGGGAGAAGTTTTAATGGTTCAACATCCACCAACCCCTCATCTTGTATCAACTGACTAAAGAAAGGAAGTAAGGGATCTTCTCTAGCATGGGCTCCCCACAATTATCTGATTGAAGTAGTGAAATTTAGATCGCCCCCCAATATCAGATTTTGTTCATTAAATATACCCTCTCTTTTAACGGCCTCCCAAAAAACCTCTCTATCTGAGTACAGACCATAACAGTGAATCAACTTCATACTTCTATCAAGGTCTTAAAAAGATCCATCTAGCATAATCCCCGCAGGGGTCAAGAAAGAAGAAAAATCATCTTTCTTTGGATTCCATGCAGATAACATCCCACCAGAGAGTCCTATGGAATCCACCCCACAAAAATACCAGTGTGGCAGTAATTTAACAAAAAAATCTCTTGCTTTTGTTACACAAACCATAGTTTCTTGTATAAACAATACATCAGATTTAGTTATCTATAAGAATATTTTTAGGGCTAAGAACTTGGAGCTTCCCCCCACTTCTCTGACATTTAGGGTAGCTACAATCATTTCTTGACTCTCGCTAGAGATTTTTGTTCTCTAAGCGCCCTTGGTCCATCAACCAATGTAGTACAACTAGTATCACAATTTAGTTTCTCTTTCCCTAACTTCTTATCACTTCTAGTCTTTAAAGGAGAAAAAACCTTCTCTAGTCCACCATGAACAACACCTTTCAACAATAAATCATCACCCACCAATCCAATAGTTGACAAATCCCTTGAAATCCCATGTTTGTTCCTTCTCTCTAAAGTTTTCGGAAGTGAATCCCCCCCCAAAAAATAGGTAAAGGATTCCAGGAGAGTATCTCCCTATAGGTAGGGATGATATTAACTATAGTCTCATCAATATCCGAAAGTGTTAAAAATCTAATCATGAGTTAGTTAGTTTACCAAACTGTTATACATTTACATGACAGTTATGGTCTTTTTGTATTATATATGTACGTCTATGTACATGATTATTTGTTCATTGATGAATATAGAGTATGTCTTTTCTGCCAGTTTTCATTTATCTCTGTTCATCATGATTTCTTGATTGCTTGAGTTATTTCCATTATGTTTTTGCATTTTTCTTCATTATGAATCTAACAGTGGTATCAGAGCATATTGATCTTATGAGCCTGGTAGTGTATCCGATTCCTATAGTTTTTAGGGCCTGGTATATCATGTAGTTTTTTTCCATGAAATTGAAATGCAGTGAGAATGTCCAGGGAATGAGTTTTGATCTAGCTGCAAATATTTCTCGAGTTCTTCCCAAGAAAAAAGACGTGAAGCTGTGAGAAACCCGTGAAGGAAACCAGAGAGAGATAGAGAGTCGTCTGTCTGCCTGCCTAGTGATTCGGTGGAAGAGAGCCGCTAGTTTTTTTGAAAGTTGAGAAGCCTGGAGTAATACACGTTGATGTGGATCGCTAGTCTTGAAGGAGAATCCACGTCATTCTGATTTGAGGGAGCCCAAGGAGAGGAAGAAACTGATTCTTGGTCTGATTGCTGTGTAAAAATATGTTGTTGTGTAAAAGTATATTGTTGTGTGTGGCGAATTGTTTTCTATACCAGAGCGCACGAAGGAGAGATCGACTATGTGGAGCATCAATAGACACATATTGTTGTGTGGGGTATATACACTTTCATCTTAGCGAGAGGGCCCACGATCCCAAAGTTATGAAAGTTTGAGTAGATATTTCTATTCGCAGAGCATAACAGGAGAAAAAGGGTGAAGGAGGAGCGGACGAGTAAAACCCTAGCCGTCATTTCGATTCCACAGAGGTTGAGATCTATTCGTTGGAAGTTGATCCTTTAGCCATAAGGAAAGAAGAGCTCGCTAGAAAAGGTAATTGATGGTCTGCCACTATTTGTTTTTTCCACACACAGAGGAAGGTTTTTTCCGTGGTCAAAAGAGGTGCCTCCAAATTTTTCGAACTTGAACACAAACTGCTTAACATAATAGCTAATAACTCTATATCTCTATTGTTTGACAAAACGTGTGATATAACTTCGTGGTGAAGAAAGCACAAAATATATGGCATGCAGTTGGAAGTGAAGATCATGGAAAGCAGTTGGAAGTGAAGATCGTGTAGTATTGAGTGATGATGGGCTGGAAATGAATGACACGACCATGGATTTGAGGTAACATTTTAATGTGAGCTTTTTATATTTAAATTTGATTACCAAAAGACAAGCTTCCAAGAAAGTCAAATCTGGGAAAGAGTGGTTATAAAGTCACATCAAATTCCAATTTTATTAATGTTAACATGATAGATCTTGGGAATTACTTTTAAAGTTAGCCATGGTTGTGGCGGTAAAATCCATTGTTGAGAGGAAGCATTGGATTGTCTCCAAAATAGTTGTTGTTTGCATAAAATATTGTTTTATGAAGGTTATAGCTTTATGCAAGATTCCTTTAAAACTTTTGGAGTGATAAATAGATTTTATTAAGTTTATTAAAAAACAAAAAGTGTAGTTCAAGGGAAACTCAAGGAGTTATAAGGTTTTGTATGGAGGACTTCTCTCCATTATTATAGTTAAATGTAATGAAGTTATAAGGTGGTTGTAAAGGTGTTACAAGGGGTCCAACAAGTTGTATTTGGTGTTATTGTTTAAGTTGTAGACCTACCCGGAATTGAATAAGGGGGTCTGTCTTAGGATCTTTGTGTGCGTCATCATTGGTTATCCTGTAGCTTTTGGCAGCATTCATCCAATGATCACTCATGCAAAGAAGACTACAAATATACAAACAAACACGTCAATTTGGATACAACTTTGGCATGCACAAGATGATACAGAATTAGATTTTGTGGCATCAACATACAAACATAATGGCAAGAATTGAAGAAATGTTTGCAATATTGCACACATTAGTTAACTCAACTACGGAATCTATAATTGTAATAAACAAACGCACTCTCAGTATAGTGATTACTTGTTTACAAGTAACGCATGCGAAGATTGATATGTTCAAACTTCAAAACAAAATGTTTTCTGATGAGTTAGGTTTTCTTCGACAACAACAATGTGATTTCAACAAACAAAATGACATGAAGGATGAAAGTGACTTCAATGAAGACATTAAGTTGACTAGTGATGAAAGTCATAAACATGGAGATGAATTAGATGAAGTCCCTATTACAAGAAAAGTTATCGATAAATGTGGAAAATAAATTAGAATTGTTCGACCATGGGAAGAATTATGCTTTAAACGAAATCGATATGGACTAGGATATGTAAAGGATGCTGACAACCTTTTTCATATTCCTAATTATAGTGAACCTGTTTGCTTTGTGAGTGGAGGTTTTTTAAATGATGATAAGAAGACGGACCTTGAGGGTATTGGTAAGGAACATGTGCAAGATATTGTTGATGATGATGTTGCTACAGATATTCCAAATCATGATAATCAGTCGGATAAAGAACCGATACAATGCAAACACTGTCACTGTTTTGGACATGATAAGTCAAACTGTTTTGATCTTCACCCATGCAGATTTTGTGGGAAGACATATCACCTCTCAGTAAGGTGTCATAAGAGAAAATGGAAATATATTTATTTTGAATGGTTAGGAACTTGGCGTTGGCATTTGGAAGCCAATTTATTGGAGCATTCTTATCGACGGATTTATACACAAGTACAGTCGTACTTGATTGGAGATATTTATACAGTTGACGGACATGAATGTTTTCAGGATTGGATGATATAGGGTATGATCGGGGCCTAGTTGATGTAGTCTTCTGAGTTGAAGATCGAGTCTTCAGACTTCGCCAGAAGACAGTTTGATTAACCTTTTCCACTTTACATTGTGAAAGTGTACACATTGTTCCAGTAGCTTATACAGGTGCTGGATCTCTTCTTGGCCATACTTGTGAATGACGGTCAAGGGAATTTGAACCACTTGTCCCTGACAGGGGGGAAATCTAAAGTTTTCAGTCATGTTCCAAGTTTGATTTAGAGCATGTGAACAGATGATCAAGTATGCAACCTAGTTCCTGGTATGCATTCTTGTTCCTAAACATATTGTTCTTGATATGGTTTTTGGTCATCTTAAAACCACCAATTGAGTAGAAGACATGAAGTTCTTCTTGTTACATTTTCAGATTTTTGAGCCTTGAGCTCTTGTTAGTTTATGGTCAACTTAAAACCATGTCATTTAGTAGAAGACATCATCTTCTTCTAGACATTCGGTTTGTGGTCATCCCGAAACCACCAGATTGGTTTGTGGTCACCCTTAAACCACCAATTTAGTAGAAGACATCAACTTCTGCTATTTTTTTTCAGAGTTCAGAGAGCATCTTCAACCAACCCTTTGAATATTCGCTTGACACATTGTTGATTGTCAAGTAGTGGCAGTTTTTCAGGAAAGAACAAACTTATGATTAAGCGGGATGTTAAAACTCTTATCATAAGTTAGTTAGTTTACCTAACTATTATATAGTTACATGACAGTTATGGTCTTTTTGTATTATATATGCACGTCTATGTACATGATTATTTGCTCATTGATGAATATAGAGTATGTCTTTTCTGCCAGTATTTATTTATCTCTGTTCATCATGATTTCTTGATTGCTTGAGTTATTTCCATTATGTTTCTTCATTTTTCTTCATTATGAATCTAACAGAAAGTGCATTTGGATCATCCCGACCTACCACACTCTAGAACCCCACAAAACTTGCATCCTCCCTTGTAGTTAAACCTTCATGTTTAAACAAAGAGAGTGACTTTGTCCTCTCCTCCAACCCTACAATAGAGGAAACAACCAAATCACTTCTTGGAGAGGAAGTTCGAACCAAACCTCCTACTAAACCTACAGGCCCTACATTCAGCCCCAAGGTCTCTAAAGTATTACCCTTAATAGACCCCCCAAAGAAAAAATCCACCTGAGACACACTCCTCAGATCATTACTAACCACCACACCTTCAGGAAAAGAACCTCCCGAGGAGACATACCCCTCATCCAAAGAAAAANTCCTTCTCCAAGTCCCACATCTGATCCTCAGCACCAGTCTCAGCATCAAACCCCCCACTTACATAAGTGTTAACTTTCTTTTCTCCCTAAACCCTCCCTAAACCCAACAAGCCATCATAAATTAAAAGATGAGATCTTACCTCACACGACTTCAAAATATCTAGTGTAGGTTCCTCATAGACATGCTTACAATCAGGACCAGACCCCTCACAAGAGACACAATCAGTCTTATACGACTCCACCCCTACTGTTTTCTTTCCACTCTCATAACTGAAAGAAAGAGAGGAATTTAAATTTGGGCAAATATGATGCTTACCCGAATTTAAATCGCAATCCATCGCCGAGGTTGAAATGTTCTCGGTCCAAACTTCGGAGGATATATTCATATCAACTGCTTCTATATCGCCAAGAACATCAAAAAATCCTTGTGCCACTTTATTTTTCTCCCCCCAATATTGATACTGCAAATGGCCCATATTCTTACACTCTGAGCACCTAAACGACACCCCCATATAATCCAACCTCTGTTGGAACACTGTGTCCCACCACTCAACTTCTATCTCCACCGATAAACCTTCAAACATATTGAATTGCGCTGACATTTTCCCCATATGTCTGTGAGAACCAGACAATAGTATAGGATCAACAAACAAAAATTTCCCTAACACATTTCCAATATACTTAAATGCCTCCAAATTCCATAGAGTGTGCAGCCAACTAAGCAGTAAAACCCACAAGTGTCTAAAACGAAAGACCTCTGTAGTGTCCCCAAGGTCGAGCCCCATTGTAAACCAAGTTCTGAAAGGAATTGTAATTAAGATTCATAGGCTGGTGAGCCAAGTTTTTATAAGCTGGAGGCTTATGTGTTTGATTAGGCCAGAGAGCCTAAGTGCTGAAGGCTAGGAGCCTGCTGTTGTAAATGTAATCAAGCAAAACAATTAATAAAATATAAACACCGCCATGTGCAGACTGACCATGATGAATGAGTGAAGGGGGATTAAGCATCCACAGAGTGGGCAACGTATTAGGGGATGAAGGTGGGAAAAGGGGTTAAGTGTTGAGCCTAGGGGCTAAGCCTAGGGGGCTTAAGCCTGGGAATAATATTTTAATATTATTCCAAAAAGACATGTGCATTTGTGTTTTATCCTAAGTGTTGGAAAGGGAGGACGTACAAGGGTGATGCGTGCAGGTGGAAGGCATGCAGTTCCATGGGTGACAAGTGTCGACCCTGACGCATGCGAATAAACGGCCAGGGTGAGCTGTGAGAAAGGTTCCTCTTCCTCCATTCGAATGGGAACTGTCCGGAGCGTGAACCGTGTGACCTTTGCAAGAGACCCTCGTGCAATTCTACAACGGGAAAAAGCCTATGTTCATTTTCTGAAAAGCCCAGTTCATCCTCCCCGTTCTGCACCAGAGAGTCTGTGTAATTCCCTGCGGAAATTGCTTCTCATGCAATTCCAAAAATCAACACCGAGAGACCTTGCCATCATTGCTGAGCTTGTTTGAGAAGTCTGAGTCTGTATCCCAGTTGACTGTAGTGGTCATACAGAGATGGTTTGCATGTGAATTGCTATCCAGTGCAGGTGGTAATTGAGCCTGTTTATGATCTCTGTCTGGGTGAGGGAGGTGGATGTTGTTGGAAGAGGTTTCTTCCAGAGAGTGTCCAACACCAGCTTCAGGCTCTGAGACTTCATGATCTGGCCTGTTGCTGAGACCCAGAGAGGGAGATTAGCACCGATGGACTGTGCTTGTGAAGGTGTATACTCTCGGGCGAAACAGGCATGTGGGGAATGAGAGTCTGGTAGTAGTGGGCATAAGATGGCATCCTGGGAAGAATCCTTCCAGATTCTAAGTAATGTTTTCCCCCTAACCTCAGCCTAGCTAGGATTCCTTGCCTTGGGGTGGAGCTTAGTCCCAGCTCGGGGGTGATCCACTGCTGAGTTGACGAGCAGTGTGGTCTAAGGCTGGGAGGTTTGTGGAAGGCCTGCACTTGGTTGGTGGAATCTACCACTGTTAAAAGATAAGTATCTGATTATGTTTTAATCATGTTTTGCATGACTCTACTGCTTATGATATCATGATTTCCGCTGTGTATATGAATTAGTATGAAATGTTATGGACTGTTAATTATGGTAGTAACTCATATGAATACTCTGTGTAGAATGTGTTTATTTGTTTAAATGCATGATATTTATAATAACTGTATGAGTTATGTGCAAAGTGGTGTTATAAGTTTTCTTTTAAGAGCGATTAAACCTTGGTAGCCAATAAAGGGGGCGCTACAGTTTGGTATCAGAGCGATTAACCAAAGTATCATAGTGCCGCAACGGGTGTGCTAGAGTTTGGTATCAGAGCGATTAACCAAATTATCATAGTGGCGCAGCAGGTGTGCTACAGTTTGGTATCAGAGCCAAGGTTTCGACACTGAGCCTAGATGGGCCAGTGGAGAGGTCTTTGGACCAAGAATGCAAGGGGAAATTGGGTCTGGAAGGCCAATTTCATACCCGGGTTTGCTCCAAAGTGTCAAGTAGTTACTTGACGAGTTTTTAAAGATTAGGAGGTATAGCGGTGTTATGAAAACGCAACCATTGTGGTATGAGTCCATAGGGAGAGAGGACTCCACACCGGTGGTGTGGAAGCGCTAGGATCTGTTCGGGAGGGAAGGCGAACCCTTGTGAGCCATCAGATCTTGAGCAAATTACCCGACAGTCGTTGGATCGGTAGAGAGTTGCACGGAGTTTTAAAGCTTCGTGAACAGGAAGGTGAAAGTCCCGAAAGGAGTTGGCCTATCGGGATATCGGTGTTCGGGATATCAGAGTTCTCGAGATCGAGAAGGTCGGGACATTTCAAGTTCTGAAATAGTGAGAGGAAATCTGAGTCGTCCGTCTAAGGAAAGACGCGTGTCGCGCGATCATCCAATTCGGAGATTCAGACACTCGGACTCACATAGGTGAGTGTTTTTGACCTTGCACCAGGCAAAGTCCTGAGATTTGATCCGAGCCGTCCAACAGTTGGGACATGTGGTGGAGATCGGGCGACCCGTCGGTATATCGGCTACCGGGGTTTTGAGTTGACATAGAACTTTGTCATCAGGGAATCGCAAGTTGCGAAATCCTGAGATTGGATCTGAGTCGTCCATCATTTGGGACACGTGGGCGAGATTGGGAGCCCATCGGCATATCGGGGTTCGGCGTTTCGCGAATCCTGAAGACAAGGCACCCGAAGCATTTGAAATCGTGAAATCGCAAAATAGCGAGAAGCGGCGAGGATCGTCCATTCTTGGGGATGCGTGGCGGAGATCGAGACAGTTGGGAAAGTTTTGGAAGGAGAGTCATCCATCGGGAAATTGGGGTTCGGGAAATCACTAATCCTGAGGACATAGGTTTTTCGGCATTGGAAAGTCTGAAACCC